>JAOPJH010000058.1:7004844-7015034 GCA_027122575.1 Merluccius polylepis
GGGGGGAGGGGTTGAGGGTGAGATTGCGTCGTCGCCCGTCCGCTTTTGGTCGTCCTTCATAACGTCCTTCGTCGAAAAAAGCCTCATACATGTACATCCTTTACATACAGACACAGATTCACATTCACACATTCACAGGGAGCGAACTCCTATGCAAACGCGTCAACGTAAAAGCAAGATAAATACCATCCTCTGCTGACAATGGCGTCAAAGGTAACTTCTCCCACCGCATTATGCGATATTATATGATATTATATGAGATTATATTAGATTATATTAGCAGAAGGTTGAAAACGCTCGTCGCTCGTGTTCCCTCTCCGAGGCGTTGCTGTCGAATGTCGCTGTAGGAGGTGACCCTCTTTGGGCTGAACTATGACAGCCTCAGAGAGCCCTGACCTGGTTCTCCGTTCTGCACAGCAGCCAATCGCATTAACACCGGAGCAGAAGAAAAAAGAAAAGAAAAGAAAAAAGAAAAAAAAGGTCTAGGGGAATACAGATTCGTCCAACAAGTACTCCTGTGACTCCTACACATCTAAAACTGAGCGAGACCAGAAACCCGCCAAGTAGTTTTCCACGAGGGTACCAAATATTACACCTGTATTACAAAATCATGTCACAGCTCAGAGAGACGCCACCCTGGGATTTCACACACTGGACAAAAGCAGAGAAGAGACTTACAAAAATCTTTCGGAGGAAAGCGCGACCCCCGCTTGCTCTGGCGGAAGGAGTATCTTCCCTTTTTGTTCTGCAAGAACTTCTTCATCTTGAAATTGGTCAAAACGACGGCGCCAATCAATAGTAAAGTTCAGCGGTACAATCCACACTGCCTCTCTCTATCCCCCCCCCCCCCACACACACACACACACACACACACACACACACACACACTACCAGAGTAGTAAAGAGAGTCAAAGAAGGGAAATCATCACTCTTGTCCTGGGACACCCAAAAAAAGGGCCCTTCAGTCAAACTGGAGGGCGGTGGGGATCACAGTGCAAAGATGGCTGCAGAGGAAGCATGGTCACCATATCCTCCTCAGCATAGGGTGACTGTGCACAAAGCGCCCGGTGAACAGTCATGACGGCGAGCATGAGTGTGTCAAGTCAAAACCGGCAAGCTCTCTCTCATCCCTGAGACCGGCTCCGGGCTTCATGCATGTGTAAAAAAAAAAACACACACACCCCCACCACCACCACCACCATGAAAAATTGGGACACGCGCGCTCCCGCTCAATTCTGTTCCTTAATCATTCTCTCTCTCTCTCTCTCTCTCTCTCTCTCTCTCTCTCTCTCTCTCTCTCTCTCTTGCTCTCCAAAAGAAGGTGTAGTGAGACCTCGTTTTTTCTATAAATACACCTATGTCGCTTTTTCCTGCCTCCTCCCCCTCTTGGCTAGGTGGCTCTCCAAGGGGCCACTGCCGCTGCTGGCCCAGAATCACTTCCGACGCAACCGGCATTCACGAGCCCTAAATGGTAAACGTCTGCCTGTCCATAACGGTGTGCATGCATGCGTGCGTGCGTGCGTGCGTGCGTGCGTGCGTGCGTGCGTGCGTGCGTGCGTGCGTGCGTGCGTGCGTGCGTGCGTGTGTGTGTGTGTGTTGTGTGTGTGTGTGTGTGTGTATGGCATATCTATGTGTATCCATGTCCAGGCCTGAATGGTTTGGTCCATTCAGAAGGAGAAGCAGGGGCAATTGAATTCTTTATCCAGCAGGATTACTACTAGGATTAAAGGGAGGAGGGGGGGGGGATCTTGGATCTGAGTCTTCAGGTCTCCTCCTCAACCTCTCTGTGTGGTGAAAACCCCCAACGCCTCACCCCTAACCCCTAACCCACCCCCTGAGGAGCAGGAGGTCTGTGTGGATATATCCACGCCCCCCCCTCTACCTGATCCACAGCTGATCCACTCCACAGATTGGGCTTTGCTTAAGCAGTCCTACTAGCACAGTTTTCACAAGTAAAGAGCGTTTTGCTTGGGACACACACACACTCATTAGTGTGTGATATGGGGGGGAAATATGTGCAGTAGAAATGGGATACTTACAATAAGGGCTGAACGATATGGTAAAAAAATCTTATTATTTTGACAGATATTGCGATTTGCGATATGATTCACTATAAGTGGGAATGACAATATTTGCATCACAACTTTCATTTTCACTAATAAAACTATTCAAATCATTATGTGATATTTGTTGGGGTCTGTACCAAACAAACATATTTTCTTACATCCAGTGAAAAAAAATGTGTAGGCCAGCACTACAGTACTTCATTTATAATGGTGTTATACATTTACATTTACACACATTTTGCCCTTATCAAAAAAATGCAGCTCCTGCGATTTGGATATTGTACTTGGATTTATTGCGATTTCAATAATATTTCGTACTAACATACTTCATACTTGGACTTTATGTGATTGCATTTTTCATTTGAGGCTTAAATTGGCTACTGTATCTAGGCTGGGCAGTATATCATATTATATCGATATCGTGCTATGAGACTAGATATCGTCTTAGATTTTGGATATCGTAATATCGTGATATGGCATAAGTGTTGTCTTTTCCGAGTTTTAAAGGCTGCATTACAGTAGAGTGATGCATAAAATAAGAAAATGCTTAGCACTTTTCATTTGTCAAGTATTTAATTCACACAGGAGTATACAGACTTACTAGACAGATTTACGTGTCCAGCAATGGATAAATCACAAGTGATGAAAAGCATGCTCATGGTAAGAGCAATGGCCGAGGGATGTAATAATAATATTGATAATGGCATTGAAAATTGCTCTGAATTTCCCCCAATCCAAAGACCTGATCCCAGAAGGATCGGTATAGGATTATGTATCAGCTTCAACATTTAGATTCGTAACAGCATTGGCGTATTCAGATGAAGATCAAGTGTCTGAAATATTCCTATGCAGACAAGAGACTCTGTGCGCTAGAGAAAGTTGTTGGTAACAGGTAACAGCGAAGGGGATGAGAGCATTTCATTTCGCAGCAAGTGGAGAAAGTCAACTATAAGGAGAAGAGAAATGGTCTAATAGACCTGAAATAACCTTACCTTACCTAACAACTGTGAGGTATATCAGCTTAAGCCACAGTTGAATTAAACGATGGTGAGGGGAGAAAAGGAGGGCTATTTGAGAGTGGTGTGTCCATCTGTGTAATAATAGACACACAGCAACACAATAAGGAATGGCTAGTCCAGTACTCACACTGAATAATTAAGCGCAAGTGGTTGTATTTCCAAACAGCTGCTGTTCACTTCAGTTAAACTCTCATCTTACACCTCTGCGAAAATGGTTACTCTGCCAAGTAACTTAGGAGGACATCTCAGCGGTGGCTGAGCACACTGGGAAACAGTGTTTCATCTGCCTCCCATTTAAAACAAATACCATGAATATTCATAAATTCGGCAAAACTAAATCAAGTGCATTTCTGCTTTAATTGCCGCTGTGACACGTGGCACAGCCTATAGTGGCTAATCCTAAAAAGCCAAATCAATGAAACACACAAAATCCAACCATTTGATATTTAAACAGCCGCAAACGACCGGGAAACATTCAATCTGTAACTATAACATCACACAACATCTCCACATCAAATCGCAAATGTCACAAATCACTGAAAAGCACAGTCTAGGCTATACATACATGCATCTTATTGTATTTTATAGTCCACGCCATGCATTTTTTTCTTTTTCAACGCCCATCCCCAGCTGGGCCTTGTCCCTCTTACCTGGTTATACTGAGCTGCACCCAGAGACGCGCAGGCCGCCCCTGGAGAGCCGCAGCGCCGCGCTGTGTCCCTCCGCGGAGACAGGCAGACACACAGCAGCAGCAGCATCAGACAGGTGGCTATGGGGGGGTGGGGGGGGAAACACAACACCCAATCAGTAAAAAAACAAAAACAAACAAACAAACAAACCACAAGTTTTTTCTTTAAAATAGTTAGGTATTTCCATATTTTGCATGCAATGCTAGCCTATAAAATATGCCTTTAGTTTGTGTTTCCCACATTATAATAACTTGTAATACGTGCATAATTCAACTATGCACATATTACACAACACCTAATCGGTAAAAACAACAACAACAAACACACAAACAAACAAACAAGTTTTCTTTGAAATAGTTAGTTATTTCCATATTTTGCATACAGCGCTAGCCAATAAAATAGTTTCCTACATTATAATAACTTGTCATATGTGCATAATTAAATTATTAATATTAACTTTTACACATAAATACATATATTTTTGTATTTTATTTACATATACATCTTTCCCAATAGTTCTATTGTATTTCATAATTGTAAGTGTTAATTGGCTGCCATTTAAAAACGACTATAAAATAAAGGTCTACCGCGGTTAGCTTGGGGGAGTTAGCAGCATGGATGCTACGGAAGTGCGCACTGCGCAGACACGGAAGTGTTGTGGAGACATGAGAGCGCGGCGACGCAGGAGCTGGTGGCTTCGATCTCCATTCCTCTGAGCGATGATCACTTGAAAAAGTGAGTTGTGCGCCACTGAATGGTGTGTTTTTAGTAGAGTAGATAAACCCTTTACCCCATAAAAAACCGTGCATGTGTTTTCTTATTTAATAAATGTGTGTGTATGCGTCATGTATCTATTAAAAGACCGTCAACACCTGTCCAGGTGTGCAGGTGAACCATGGACTTCCTCACCCTCTTCGCTGTCTACGTGGTGGTGGTCCTGGCGTGCATCGCCCTGGTCTGCAGGTACTCGGGCCAGCAACAAACACCCTTTGGTTTATTGTTCAACTTCATTGCAAGGGTAAGATTGAATGCCCACCATCTGTGTTTTTGTATTTTGTATGTGTGATTATGAAGATGGTGTTTAATGTGGTACTGGTCTCTGAGGTAGGGGTGATCCCTGATGGCTTATTTCCAGGTCACCGCACCGTTTACACCAGAATGGCTTCAGAGGTGGCTGCAGAGGTGCTTGCACGGGCTCTTTCACCAAAGGTAGCCTTGTTCATTAACAAAGATAGGAAAACATATCCTGTGTAAGTGATGTCCATGCTCATTCCATCTGGCTCCTCAGGAACCGCATGTTCATCTACCTTCATCTGCTGTTGGAGCTGTTGGCCTATGGAGAGTTTACCTACGAGGTGTTCGGCTACTGCAGGGAGATGGACACCACGCTCGCCAGCCTGTCCGTGCCGTACGTCCTGCTGGCTGTGAAGACCTACTTCTTCTACCTCTGCATCGCCACAGATCCAGGTAACAGCCATTGTTCAATGCAGTGGGGGCAATGTGTTGAGAGGTCTACCGAGATACATGGGTGAGACTCCTGCAAACAATATTTAAAGCATGTGGAGTGATGTGTCAACACGGTCTTGGTATAGATACTCTTGGTATACGCCTTCAACGTGCAAACCACCTTTAGTCAACTATTGACCTAACCTTATTCTTATTCTGATAATCTTCATTTCCGAGCCGTGAGTATGCAATCCATCTTGAAAACGATCTACTTTAAATAGTGCTCAGCCCACAATAAGAATGTAATCCCTTAAGTCAACCCGTGGTAAGAGTCGGGTCTATTGTGTTATACGTCATACGTCGTTTAGTTATGATAGTGCACACTGGGGTATCACGCAGGGACTGAATAGGCCAGTCTGTCGATTTGTTTAATCAACCCACTGCCCTTTTCAACTGTGGCTCTCCTCAGGCACGGTAACGCAGGCCAAGGTCTCTGGCCAGCTCCGCATCTATCCCTACGACGGGAGGATGTTTCATCCCGGGGTGCCTTGTCCCACCTGCCGACTGGTCAAACCGGCTCGCTCCAAACACTGCAGTGAGTATCCTAGTCAATGTACAATCTGGCCATTTTATTACCCAGTCCCCGTACACACTGAGCACAAAATGTCTTTGGCGTTAAAGAGAAAATGAAGTGTTAACAAAGAACAATGGAAATGGTTGGTATATTTAACATCTCAAAAGTTTACTATTTAGTAGAATTATACTATTTAGTTATTTAGCAGACGCCTTTATCCAAAACACTAAATTCAGCTAGATGTCATTAAGGAGCAGGGAGGGGTTAGGATGCCTACCATTATTGGAGATCAAACCCAATACCTGGATGGGAGTCAAACACCCTAACCACAAGACTATCCGGCTAGAATTTCACTAGTTGTTAGAAATGTCACTTATTAGTTCTAACTATGAGTATAACAAACCATAACCAGGCCCGGCGGTCCATATTGCCTAGGGCGGCACTTTGGCAAGAACAGCAAAATGAGGGGCCAACTATTAAAAAATAAAAAAATAAAAATGTCAATCACGCACTGCACCTTCAGCCGCTTCCCTCCCCCGCCTCCCGCCCCCATCTCTCACGAGCACTGAGGATAAGGAATAAATACTGCAGCATCATGTTGTCTAAACAACCGAAATTATCCAATATTATCTGGCTGCGATTATAAAAAGAGACTATTGAAGGAGCAAGCACTCCAAAAACCTCCTGGCTTTATTTGCTCTCTAGTCGTTTACTAAGTTGCTGAATCTGCAGATGATATAATGTGCTTGCGCACATTTCATGTGCATGTTTTACGCACATGAGAAAGTTGTGTATAGGAGAGATTTGCACTGATATTATTTGGTTTGAGGAGCTGAAATTGTATTATTTGCAAAATGGCTGTGCTGTCATGACTCAGCTGAATTTGGAAGCTTTGGAGTTATTATGCAGACCTGTTTGGTGTGTCATCTGTATATGGATCCACAAAAGACCTGCATGCGTCATGCATATTGTTGACACTTTGAGCACGCTAGCGTTGCACTAAACATTGGGCCCTTTTCACAGCAGGGAAAACACAGGTGTAGCTCATCACATTAAATATGGGTGTGTTGTTTCATTTAGGTATGGCAGTGCACCAGTATAGACACAACTAGTCCAGGAAATATACACAGACCATGCTGGTGCTGCAACGGACATAAATAAAACCGACCTAATGTAAAAATGTCAGGAACAGGAAGTTACCTTTACCCTGCTACTGACGACCTGTGGAAAGGGTCCATTTGCGTTGTGTATGGCATATTGGCCTTTGTGTGTTGTTGCTGGCATGGTACGTTGCAAATGGAGGGGCGGCATCATTTCTTTTGGCGTAGAGCGGCAGAAGTGCAATGCGCCGGTGCTGACCATAACCCCCCCTTCCCTTTCCATGAAAGTATATATTCCCATTTGTTCGTTGCTGCACTAAGATACTGTATTATCACTTGTTGTCGTCCAATCAGGAGTGTGCAACAGGTGCGTCCAGCGCTTCGACCACCACTGTATCTGGGTGAATAACTGCATCGGAGCGCGCAACACGCGCTACTTCCTGCTCTACCTGATGAGCGTGTGCGCCATGGGGGCGAGTATGGCGCTGCTGACGGCTGACATGTTGCTCAACGCCGTGCTCCGCTCGGGGCTCCTGAGGTCCGCCTACCTAGATGAGCAGGGCCAACGGCAGCAGGCAGGGCCCTTGTTTGTCTTCCAGGTACGTGTTTGTTTGTGTGTGTGTTTGTGTTTGTGTTGAGCCCTGTCCCCTTCTCTGTGCCTTTAGTATTAATGTGAAGCAAGGTTGGTTGGTTGAAACAAATACTGGGATACATAAGCAAGTAGCCTGTAAAATGTTGATATTTTAATGTCCGTGAAATGTTTTTATTGAATGATATAGAATAGTGATTCTCAAAGTGGGGTCGGGTCTCCCTGGGGGTGGGGGGGTCACAAAATGATTTTGGAGGGTTGCGAGATGATTTCCAAATCGTCCAAAAAGCTACATTTGCATATTTGTTAAAGCAAAAACACATTTCATCTTATTAACACCACCAGAAATGGTTTTAAAGTAACTTCATAGGGTCTCCTGTGAATGAATTGGGTTTTTCTGTGAGTCGCTCACACATTTGAAATGTATTGCCATGGTAACACACGCCTGCTCTTCTGCAACATGTGGTGGTGATACTGCTCGCTTACTAGTGCTAGACTTTGCTTAATTGGATTGCTTGGCCACCGCTGGCTTATGTGTGGTGGTGGTGGTGGGACGGATAAAGATGGAGAAAGTACATTTCTGTTCTCTGCCAGTATGAATTTGAGGTAAAGCATTGGTTTAGTCAAGTAGTAACTAGGCAGAAGCTAACTTATCTAAGTACATAAGATGGTAAAGTGTCCTGTAAAATAAAAATGTATGGCGATGAGTTGATTTTTGTATCAGGATATGGATTTAGGTGGTAGGTCAGTACATTTTAAAAATATATATACATTTGTTTGTTTCCCTTCACTTCTCCTCCCCACCATCAGCATCTGTTCCTCACGTTCCCCCGCATCGTCTTCATGCTGGGCTTCCTGGTGTTCGTGTCTCTGCTGCTGGCGGGCTACACCCTGTTCCACACCTACCTGGCCCTGGTCAACCAGACGTCCAACGAGTGGTACAAGAGCAGAGGCCAGGTGTGCCCCCACTGCCACGCCGGTGGTCCCGGCCAGTCGGCGGACGGCCTCTGCAATCCTGCCCCCGACCGTTCAAGAAGACACTACTACAGCCGAGGCCCGTGGAAGAACTTGGGAGAGGTTTTCTTCCCGCTCTGTCGTCCTGTGCATAAGAAAGACAGCTGAACCTGTGGCCATGTGGTCAAGTATGTGTTCAAGTTCTGTTTTTATAGTTTTTGGTTTAGTTTAGTTTTTATTTGTACATTTAAGGGATGTGGATATTTTAATAAAGGTGTTTTTTTTTATATACAATGAAGCGGCTGGTGTTTTTGGAGGCCGGGAGACCGGAAATAAACGTATAAGTCAGTTCCCTGTTAAGAGTCCTAAGACGCACGCCATTAAACGATTAGTAACTGAAGTTTAATTAGACCGATCCCTTTAGTGGCGCATGTTTTGTGTAAGAAAATGGTTACTTATAGTTGGGGGGCACGTCGTTGATTTTAAATTTAAGTAGCCATGTTATGGTTGAACTACTAGACAATCTAGTGAACTTTATTTATGATTTTTTTTTTTTTTAACTAGTTTAAACTAGTGCAATGCCAACACCACCATCGTCATTCAACCTATACACGGTGCGGTGTTGCCCAGACGGCCCCAGGTGGCAGCACTTAGCCAAGTCCTGGCGAGGACCTGCAGAAGATGACCGTCTAGGACCCGGGTTGGGAGGGG
Source organism: Merluccius polylepis (assembly GCA_027122575.1). Taxonomy (NCBI): domain Eukaryota; kingdom Metazoa; phylum Chordata; class Actinopteri; order Gadiformes; family Merlucciidae; genus Merluccius; species Merluccius polylepis. The sequence continues at coordinate 7,013,993 of JAOPJH010000058.1, forward strand.
GGGTGGCTACCTAGTACCGTGGCTACTGCCTGGAGGGCTGGATAGGAGGATGCTCCTCATGCGCTCCTCCTCCTTCTATATGCGTGTGTGTGTGCGCATGTGCGCGCTCTGCCCCTTTAAGCCGGCGCGGAAGTGAAGACGGCCCAGTTCGGCTTGCTCTGCATCGCTGGGAGGTTTAGGATTAGGTACCGGACGTGGACTTGGGGGTTGCCACACACACACACAGACCGACCAGTAGCCACGCAGCCCTTCCTCCTTCCTCTTCCTCCCTCTTACCTCCCACCGTACTTCTCCGCGGGGCGGGTGAAGACGCGTTTACGACCAGCACCAGTACCGGTACCACCAGTGGCACCGATGGCCGACTCCAAGTGCAGGCGGCTGAGCGGCGCGCTGCTGAGCCAGGTCCTGGACAGCGTGGACAGCGTGCTGTTCGACTGCGACGGCGTGGTGTGGTGCGGCGACGCCGCGGTGCCGGGCGCCGCCGACACGATCAACCTGCTGCGGCGGCGCGGCAAGCGCGTCTTCTTCGTCACCAACAACAGCAGCAAGACGCGCGCGCTCTACGCGCGCAAGATGACGCGCCTGGGGTTCGAGGGGCGCGAGGACGAGGTGTTCAGCACCGCCTACTGCGCAGCCGCGTACCTACGGACGGTGGCGCGCTTCTCCGGCAAGGTGTACCTGATCGGCGGGGACGCGCTGGCCCGCGAGCTCGCCGACGTGGGCATCCGGCAAACGGGCGTGGGACCGGACGTGACGAGCGGCGCGCCGGGGGACTGGGCCAACGTGCCCTTGGACCCGGAGGTGGGCGCCGTGGTGGTGGGCTTCGACGAGCACTTCAGCTACATGAAGGTGAACCGCGCCATGCAGTACCTCAACGACCCGGCCTGCCTGTTCGTGGCCACCAACACCGACACCAGGCTGCCCCTGGAGGGGGGCAAGGCCGTTCCAGGTAACGCCGGGGGGGGGGGGGGGGGGGGGGGGGGGGGGGGGGCGCGGGGGGGCGGCGGGGGGGGCGGGCCGGGGCCCGCGCGCCCGCGCGCCC
>JAOPJH010000058.1:7021164-7038283 GCA_027122575.1 Merluccius polylepis
CCCCCCCCAGGTCTCCTCCACACTCATAGAGGGGGTTATGTAGAGGGAGGGTCCACCATTGTCTCCTGTTGTAATAGCAATAGAAACGCTGATCGCCTTTTTCCCCTCTCCCCAACCTGCTCAAGCCTAACAGCACTTTAAGTGGCCCCCACACACACACACTACACACAACTACACACACTACACACACTACACACAGCCTTTGTGTCAAATGAGGAAAGCAAATAGCAAACAGACAACCGTATCACTGTAATGACGGCTTCAGTTTCAGCTGTCCTCTCTTCTGTTTCGAGGGATATCTGGGCCTCGTTATGAACACTTACCAGGTATCCACTGAGAAACAATGTCTGTCTCCGCTTGTATTTGCTTACCATGAGGAGGAGGAGGAGGAGGAGGAGGAGGAGGAGGACACTAAACTGAATCTCGAGTCCCCCTTTTTGTTTCTCCCCTCCGCAGGAGAGCCAGTTCCAGTTGTCTGGCAACGGGACCCGCAGACAGACCGAGTTCCTGGGGGTGCTGGGGGGCCACGGGGTCAACGCGTCCACCCTGGTGGAGCCCTTCCAGGCCCTGTGTCAGGACAGGTCTGTCCACTGGACCAGGAGGGCAGAGGGTGAGACCACCAGACAGACAGACAGACAGACAGACAGACAGACAGCCGCACACACTCTCACACCGGACAGATGAGACATTGTTCTCCCGTCAGGATGCTGACGACCTTTTTTAAATTTCATGTGTGGAGAATGAAGTCGGTGTTAAATAAAGGGGGTTTAGATAGATAGATATAAACTTTATTGATCCCAATCCTGGGAAATTGGGGACATTTATTGGTACTATACTAATGTTATGTTTAGCAGGTGCTTTTTATCCAAAGTGACATTACAGTGAACTCGGATATGTCATTAAAGATTTCCACAGATAGGCGATGGAAATTGGAGATCGCACCCAGGACCTTTTGGCCCGGGAGTCAAACCCCCCCCCCCCCTAACCAGTAGGCAACCTGTATTCACCATGTGTAAGATTATGAAAGGGTTAATACTACGCAGAACACAGCATTACAGATTAAAATCACTGAATACTGAATAATCCATCTGGAAGGATCAAAATCAACGGTTTTAAAATGTGAAATGACACCTTCCACTGCACCGACGGTATCTCTGTAATACCGCTGTTTAATTAACGGGATGGCTCATGATTACTAAGACGGGGGTGTTATTCTGAATGTGTGTGTAGTTACCTAATGAATTACTGCGACAATATGAACCCACACGGTTAGAGGGGGTTTCCTGGTGGGAAACTAACGGTGTGTGCAGTGTGGGAGCGAGAGAGGGAGAGAGCGAGAGAAATGCAATCCGCAACCATAACTGTCCGACCTTTTACCGACCTTTTCCAGTGTATTGAAGGCTTGTACAGCACGCGAGAGCTCGGCCGGCGTAAACCAACTTCTCCTCAAAGATCAAAGTCCTTTAGCGGACGCTTTGACCCAAAGCGACCGACGAGCTAGGCTGAGAACAATCAAAAGCATACAAATAAGACTTGAAAACGAGAAGGTGCGAGTTTCCCATCCCAAGACATCCTGAGTAATAACCATTCTATTAATGACAATCACAATATAACTCATAATGATCATAGAGCGACAGACGTACGCCGAATGGTTGGTGAGCTTTAGATTTAGTTTTAATTGCACATCGGCGACTCTTAACAAAACCGTTGAAGTTTCCACATGTGACATTTCTCCTCAACTTCCTCCAGCCTTGTCAACAATGTTCATATACACCATAAATACTATTAATCATGTCAAGAAATGTTTAATCAAAGAGCATATTCATATACATAGCATGTTTACATTGTAATTCAAATGCCCAAATTGTAAATACAGGTTATTAAAGCCCCGTCTTCCGCCTCTTCTGAAGGTATAATCTTGGTACCCTGAAGTTTTTGTTATTGACTGAAGTTTTCAAATTGGTGAGACTACTAAATGTAAGACCATCTCGCTGTCTCTCGTCTCTCCAGGCCCGGGGGAACAGAGACTGGTCTACTTCTGCATCGACATCTGCTTCCCCAGCAACATCTGCGTGTCCGTCTGCTTCTACTACCTGCCTGAGTGACTGACCCTCTGCGCTCCTCTGTCCCACACCAGCCAACCACACGTCTCCAGCGCACCGTCACCTTTACAACACACAAACAACAACCGCCTTCGCTCCAGACAAGCCACACCCACACACACCCCCACACACTTCCTCTCCCCCGTGATAGAGGAGATGATGCAGACAGGCTGTCATAGTTCTCTCCATAACCCCACTTGATGTTGTAATGCCTTCTCCCTGGTGGCAGAAGATCCTGTTTGTTCTGGTTTTTTTCCCCTCTCTGTACCGCGTCTCCCTGTTGCATTTCCTCTGTGCCAAGGCTGATGGGTAATTATGTGTAACCGTTACTCTAGTGATGCAGTGTTGTTATCTTGCCAATAAATGATTGTTGTGTAATGTGGGGATTTTTTTTGGGCGCGCGAGGAGGAAGCAAGTACGGACGTGAAGTCAGAAAACAAGGTTTTGCGTGACGTATGTCGGAAATCTATAAAGAACTTTGTTGCTGCAACAGCCCTCAAAATATTAAAACATTGACCCGGGAATATAATGTTATAATTCATACATAAGACACAACCGATCCCAATGGCACAGGCAAGGCAGCATCCTGGAAATAATGCAAATCATGTGGTCCTTTTGTTAAATGTTATTGGTTAATAATCTAAAAATCAAGCTTTTGCTAATCTGCCTTTAGTGTCATTGCAAACCGCTCGCTACCAATTGCTTCAATTTAAAAAGATGTAGCCATGACATCATGGCCTTTGAGAAAGAATGGCACAAAAAGTTAAAAACCTAGTAAATTAATGCTTCGTCGACTGTCTGAGCTGCATATATAATATTCATACAGGCACAACATTATTATTATTACCGTACGTTGCATCATGTAAAAGACAGCAGTGGGTCTGTTTGTGAAAAACTTTGCAGTCATTAAGACTTTCCTGCCCTCCTCTTCATCCTCATCATCTTGCCGCTGCGGTGGTCGAGTCCCGATCGTACTCGTCACATTCAACGTGGTCTGGCTTGCCGACGCCGAGCCAAAACAGTCACGCGGCCTCAATACGTTACGGGTCAGATCACCGCCCGACATTAAAAAGCATAAATATTTTCCTGCTTGTCTCAATCCCGAGTTCTGTAGCTCGTTTCCACCCTCCTGCTCCCAGGAGTCCAGTCACTTGTTTCTTTTTTCTCTGTTCTGCATGTCGCCACCCGTTGTTCTCCTGGTCCCCCCCCCAAAAAAAAAATTCTTTTTTTTTTCTTTTTGCTTCTTGCCGCTTTTCTCAGCCCAGCACGCTGTCGTTGAAGGCCAGGCACACCACAGCCTTCTGGTGGCCGCTGTACTCTCGCTTGATCTCCCCCGTCTCCACGCACCACAGGCGGGCCAGGTTGTCTGACGAGGCTGCAGGGGGGGGGGGGGGCAGAGAGAGAGTTTTATAATAAAAGTAGAGACTTTGTTTTCACTCTCCGAATGTGCTGAGGTCACTTTTACAGTAACAGCTGCGGTTTGTTAAATAACATTTCTGTTTAGGCTTTAACTGAGCATGCATGTGCTATTAGTCACTTACACTATACTATACAATACTATAGCAGCATATAAAAGTTCTAAATTCATCTAATGGTCTAACATAGGACTTGGGATTTCAATGCCTTGCTTAAGTGCATTCAGTTTGGAATAACAACTGAACCATAAGGAACGTAGTTCGAGATTGGCATTTTTTTTAACCTGTCTTTCCCTGTTCTCCATTTCCTTCCTACTTAGGGGGCGCAGCGCACGCTGACGACCCTCCGGTGTATCCCTCCTGTTCCCCATGTTTGGTTATTGTCACTATGTCTCTTGGGGGGGTATAACTGGTACATCAAATTCCTAACATGTTTACATGTCATGGCAAATAAAGACTTCTGATTCTGAACGCACTTAAGCATTCAGTTTTTATTTTTTAATCTGTTGTAGAGTTTCTAGATGGCATTGGCAACACTGTTGTTGCAAAGCTGTTTTCTTAACAATTTAGCCTAAACTGTGCCAGTTTAGGCTACAACTAGATGTGTAGATGTTTTCGGCCTATATATATATATTTGTACTCACCCGTGACGATGTACTGGGAGTCGCCAGAGAAAGCACAGTCCCACATCCAGCCCCTAGAGGTCTCCCCAGGGTTGTTGCTCTTGATGCTCAGCTCCGTCATCAGGGAGAAATTGGACGTCCTCCAGATCTTGCAGGTCTGGTCTGCTGAGCAGGTGGCCAACAGGCTTGAAACACAAACGTACAAACAAACAGGCCTTCAATCATTGACTGTTATTGAAGCAGGAGAGTTCTGTGGCTGGTTACCATGGAAATCTCACTCTTATATGTGGACAATACTCACGTGGAGTCGGGGCTGAACTTGCAGCGCAGCGAGTAGCGCTTGTGGGCCGGGATCTTGGTCTTAGGGATGAGCTGAGTCACCTCGTCTCCCATGCCCCCCGCCAGGTTCCACACGTAGCAGTTACCCTGCAGGAAGACAATAAAATACAATGCTCAGCGTTGACACCACAACCAAGACCCAACTTTCACTCCCTTGTTTACGAAGCGATTTAGACACAGAAATGAATGAGCACATTAGACTAATAGACTCATACCCACAGTTAAAGAATATTAAGTTTTAGTATTACGATTATATTCAGGGCTTTGACAAGAACTCAAGGAACGGCATAGACTCTGGACAATAAGAACTAGCCAATCGGTGATCCAGCAACAGATTCGGTCACTAGCACCACGGCACAACATCTAAAGGGCAAGCCTTCATGCATGTGATGCATTGCTACAGACAAGGTGCAGAGTTGTTTCCTGTCAGACTCCATGAGACCACTGACCGAGCTGTTGACCGCTGCCATGTAGCTGGCGTCCGGGTCGATGTGAACAGAGTTTATGGAGACGTCGGCCTCAGGAATCAACTGCTCGTTGTGGTCTGTCTTCAGATCCCATATGTGGATCACTCCGCTCTGGTCACCCACGATCAGCTCTGCCTGGAGGAGACAGGATGACACGGACATAGTGTGAGTATCTGCCATTTTCACACACTCAACCGATACCGATATGTTACACATTTGAGAAGAAGAAGAAGAAGAAGAAGAAGAAGAAGAAGAAGAAGAAGAAGAAGAAGAAGAAGAAGAAGAAGAAGAAGAAGGAGAAGAAGGAGAAGAAGAAGAAGAAAGATAAATGCGCCTTTTTAGTAACTCAAATTAAATCGAATAAAATTGCATTGCATTCTATTGGCTCCATCAAAGTTCAGGGGAACCTGAGCATTGGCAGTCAGAGTAAATTAATGCACAGCCTTTTGCAGAGGGTCTTGTTCATCTCACCTGGTTAGGGTTCAGGCACACACAGTTGATGGGAGCGTTGACCTGGAAGATCCTTTGACACTGCAGGTTCCTGGACCTTAAAGCAGCAGGAGAGGAGACCCAACACAGGTTAGCATTTTATTAGCATTTTTCCCACCCTCATGCATGCATTGAATGCGTGGCGCTGTACCTCAGGTCCCAGATGCGAGCCATGCAGTCCTCCCCTCCGGTGTACATCCAGCGGCCGTCCTCGTGGAAGCCCACAGAGGTGATGTTCTTGCTGACGCCATCGTACGTGATCACCGGGTTCGGGTTGTTGGAGTTCAGGTCATACATGCGGATGTGCTGGTAGCCTAAAAAAGAGGGAAAAGCACAGAAAATGTCTCTTAACTCCCAAGTCGCAAATTGCTTGGTATTATAAGATGAGGCATCGAGAAGTCGCGATATAATGAATATAACAAACGTACCTGCAGCTGCAATCATACTCCTGTCAGGCGTCACCTCGAGTGAGTTTACTTGCTGAGAGCTTGTTAAGCATCAACCCTTACAGGCATGGTGTTGTATGTATTCATGTATTCCTACATCCATGGCACTGCCACCCGCGGGTAAAAGGTTCAGTGTATTATCTGTGTGAAGAAACAACATCTACCAAGGGCAACAAAAAAACCAAAACCAAAGGATACTGAGTCTTGATGCTGGACCGTCCTGGTGCAGATCCCGCTGTGGGCCTGCCAGAAGCGGACGGTGTGGTCGTATCCAGCCGTGGCCAGGATCACCGGGTCGCTGCCCACGGTCCCCCCCGGGTTCACGTTCATCCTCGCAGGTAGTCGTTCACCGCACCGATCTAGGCAGCTGTGGAGGGACACACATTCATACTGAACGGTAAAGAACAGGACAAAACTACACATGACGCTCATCATTTGATTTATTCAGGCGTTATTGTAGTACTTGTCGTTTTAATTGTGTGTTATGGGAACATTGCATCGATATGTGTGGTTTACTGGGTCAACAAGGTCAGCATCAACATGGTTAGCGTGAGAAGCTAACTTGCTAAAAGAGTCCGACATTTTTATTGTCAGCTCCTAAAAAAAACGGTTTTGTTTTGTTTGCATTCGTTTGCGAACTGGACCGGTTCATGCACAATAAAATTACGAAGCAGTGGGAAATAGATTGACAGAAAAACAGGAGAAACGGAAGTTGCATCCTACCTTCAAACTAGCGGTGGTGTTTGGTGTGCGTGTCTGTATGGTCCCCCCCACAACAACGCTGCTGCAGACGGATTCCGCTTGGTTCATAGGGGAGCATTTTCAGAGGACACACATCTGTGTTTTTCGCCTGCTAAAGTTTCAAAATAAAAACGCAGAAAAGTTCATTAAAAGGTCATTTTGTTAGTAAATGATGAGTCAAAGTGACTTACTGAAGCTTTATTGCAATCTATTGTGTTTCAATGCCAGACACGACTGAACATATTGTTGTAGGATGATGCACAGCACACTAAAAACCAAACACACAGACAGTAAAAACACAACACATTTATAGACTTACACAATAACACATTTTTTCAACACAAATCAGAATTTGATTTAACGTTTATTTATTAATATATTTTTAATTTATATTAATTATACATGTTATACTTTAATATAAATAAGCCTATGTTTAATAAATACATGTTTCAAACATATACAAACAAAATTGCCAATAACACAACGTAACCTCTCAGCATAGTGAAAATGTATATAGTCCAGAAACGACAACGTCTTCGTTGTGAACGATGTTCCCACTGCGGCGGTTAAACAGCACAGCTGTAGGGACCGCCTTGCTTCCTGGTGGCGCTCACTGCAGCAGGGCAGACATATGCTGTTTCACTTCCCCTGGATCGGCCAATGAGCACGCTAGGATCATCCCTCGGACTCCCGACCTCCCCTTGGTAGACGGCAGGACCTAGAACGGGCGTTTTAGGTTTTTATTCACATCAGTTGTAGATGTGTCTGTGTATGTTGTGTTCATTTGGTCATGTATACACATACATACAACAACAACATAAAAAAGACAATAGCTGGATGGTGTAGTGGCTAGTGTTCGACTCCCAGGCATAAGGTCTTGGGTTTGAGCTTCAGTGCCATGAGCAAGATGCCGAACCCCCTACCTGTTCCTTAATGACATATATCTGAATTCACTGTAGGTCACTTTGGATATAAGTGTCTGCTTCTAAATGACTAAATAGTAAACGGTAGTAGAAAGAAGCACAGTGGTAGATTATGTGGCCGATATTTCTGATCTACCTTCATGTGGATTTTGCATCTCTCCAGGAGAAACTTCCACTTGAATGCAGTTCGCTCCTCATCAGTGAGACCTGTGAACTCCTCGATCTGCCACAGATAATATGATTATGGTCTTGTTATTTTGCTGGTGCATATACACTTATTCATTCACTTATCAATTATATATACAAATAAATACTATATCATCTGAACTCCTAATGACACTCAAAAATAGGTATCTCGTAAGTTTGCGTGCCACTGAACAGGGTTTCAAGAACATATCAATTATTATAAATAGTACATTGGTACACAAGTATTGATATTTAATCACAGTCACTAAAAGTTGGGAAATGTATGGATTGTTGTTTAAAATTCAACCCATTTCCCGCTAGGTGGCACTGCAGTGCTGCAATATATTTTTCCAAAACACCAGAAGTTATAATGTTATATATAAATAATTTAACTGGATATCTTCTTGACTTACAGGATAGTGCAATGGCTTTAACATTCTACTCCAAACCAAAGGGTACTGGATTCGATCCCCATGCACCTGCCTCAATTGTAGGTATCTTTAAGCAAGATGCCTAACCCTACTTAGGCAGCTTGCTCAATTACTAAGTACAGGGTGCCCATGCTTATTTTCCCATTAAATGGGGAAAAAAAACTTGTCTATGACTTTTCATATGATAATGATATTATCATGAATAATGAATAAACAATGAATAAACAAGCTTTACTTTACTGGGTCTGCTATGACACTGTAAACTTAATCTGAAAGTTTTACTGTGGCTAGAAGTTGGAATCGCACAAAGAATAGCAACCGCCACAGTGTCTCTGACCTATTTTCACTTTCACTTACACTTCAACTCCAACTGTAATTTACATTTTCAAATTTACATAAATCGATACAAATTCTGACCATGAGCAGGTTTTGAATTTCCATGACTTTTCCAAAAGCTTATGGTTATGCCATTATCTCCCAAAATATTTTCAGGCCTGGAAAACATATTTTCAAATCCCATTTCCAGGATTTTTATGAGCGTGGGAACCCTGTTATTAGTACATGGAGTTCGAGGATTGCTTCCGTCCAGGAGTCTCTACTTCACCCACTCACAGTGCAGCCTAGCGTCTTCTCAGCCACCGGGCTCCTTAGGGTGCAGGCCTTCAGGGTGCCAGTGTGGTCGGTGACGTCCACCAGCAGGTCGAAGCCTGTAGTCGCCGACAGGAGCTGGTCCCTGCCTGGACACAACAGGTTGGTACAACTCTGCAGCTCCTCGTTCACCTGGTACTTGCACCGAGCGCTGAGGCGGTAGAGGAGATTGTTTTTTAGTCACCGAATGCATGATATACTTGACTATACTATAGTGTGTTTACCAACTCAGTTATTATTTGTTAATGCCGTACTCCTTTAAGGCAGTGGTGTTAGGGTGAAAACCTGGTAATCAATTATATGTAATTTACTGTGGGATCAATAAAGTTCTGTCCATCCATCAAAACATCCATCCATCGCTTCATTTTTTAGAGGTTGGTTGGTATCCACTCCAGGTCACGTTTTGCACCTTTTCCTTTTTTAATCTTTGTATGTTATTGATACAGTTTGAAATGTACATTTTAAAACATCCATAACTAGATGATAGGAAAGTTGTACATAGAAAATAGCGGTAAATGCAGAAGTAACGATCTGAACTTATAATGTGAGTTATTTGTAGAATGGCTCCACATGTGTCGCACTTGCGGGTCAACCTGCCATTTGGTTCTGATGACTTTGGAGATGGAGGAGTCCAAGTCCAGCTTGGAGATGAAGCTGTAGGTGAGGCCAAAGAAGACCTCTGGGCTCTCCTGGGCCTTCAGCTTCAGATGGTTCACTGTGTACACGTCCGTGATGGAGTCCACTGGGGGCGATGGGATAGAAACAAACAAACAAACACACACACAAACAAACAACACAATTAAGCTTGTCGTGTAAGGTTGTGTTTAATATTACACAAGTATAAAATAATGATAAAAACATGACAACAGTTAAATAAGATAGATAAAACAGCAAAACTCCTGTCTGACATACCAGGCATATCCTCTGGCTTGTCATCGTCCTCCAGCGCCCCGGAGCTGGACATTTCCTTGGCATAGCTGTACAAAAGGCTAGCTTCCTTAGTGTCTACGATAGATACAAACACTCTGGTCAACATACATATAGTTATACGCATATTATTCACAGCAATTGTTGTGTTAGTAATATGTAATCCAGCCCAGACATGTCATTCACAGTTGTGGTTAGTGAAATATGAAGCATTTCTCCGAAGGTTGGAATGGAAATGAATGGCTTTCTGGCGTTCTCATTGCTGTTGTGATTTGTGGCTAAGAGTAGGTTAACTGTGGTGTTTGTCCTATATGACAGAACCTATTATTAATCATTCAAGAGGTTTATGGACTTCATTCAATGAAATGTCAATGATGGCAGGAATCCATATGGTTAGGCTATTACAAACCAACTGTGTACCTCAGTTTTTCATTAAAGTTATGACCCCACAATGATGCGTGACCAAAGTTAGTACCCAGGATGCAGTTTGTGTAAAAGTGTAGATACTCGTAGACGTCAAATATATTCTTACCAGGGTTGACAGTAACAATAGTTTTGGAGTTAACTGTTGCCGCCATACAGTTTCGGAAACTGTCAAAACTAATCTTGGCATCTGCGATGAAAAGAACTTAAAAAAAACAAAAAACTGTCAGTTAAAGTAAATGTCTATATGAAGACTCGCAGCCTATGGAATTTGACAACCGTGTTATTCCTGCATTAAGAGGACCAAGGTTAAGGAAATATGCCTCTTGTAACCGAGGAGGGTTAGCCACTGTTAACCTACCCGTCTCCTTTGGTACCAGAGTTTGTATGAGTTGAATGGCCTCTCTGTCCCAGCTGTGTGTGATATGCAGAGGTTAAGGAGTTGAAACGAGGAGGTGGGGTGGACACACGGTGAAAATCAAAGACACATGGTTTACAGCGGCCCGGTCAATCACTGAAACCGATCAATCAATCCATCTAGAGGTGATGTCACCAAGCTCCGTTTGCAGAAATTCTTGCTGACCTCTTTTTTCTGTGCTGTTGTACAATCAAATTAAATGTAATATGTGCTTGCACTGCTTACTTTCATTTTAACTTTCTGTGACTGAAGCAAACGTAAAAGTAAAAATGAAAGAACAAACATTTTGTGTTGAAGCGAATGGAGCACCACCCTTACCAGACTAAGGAGAAGGAAGTCACTGAGTCATCAAAGAGCTTCACCTCCAGCCTCTGCCCTTTACGACCGTCTGATGTAGTGAAAAGCTTCGGCTCTGCAATCTAAAGAGATTAAGGCAACATAATTTATATTATTAAACATTAAGATTTGGTGGATGGATGCATTATCTGAGACACGATTGCTCATTTTCTGCCAGCTGGCATTCAACCCTGCATGCTCCCAACACTATGCCTACATATACTACCACCCATGAAAGTACCCTACCGATCTCACTGCAGCCAGTAGATTTAGGACACTGCCGTCCAGTCCCTGCCCATTGGCCACGATGTCCCCCAGGGAGTAGAAGTCTCTGGAGTCCTTCACAGGCATGTGGAGCAGAGGGAGCAGCCTGTCTGCTGTGTCCATGTCTGCACACAGCAACACCTGGGAGTGGGCCTCTGATACCAGCAACCTGTAGACACTGGGAGAGAGGACAGGATGGCATCCAATGTTGTTAACTTGTAATTACTTTATTGTTAAACTGACACATTTGTTGTCTGTAGACAAGAATGTAACTCATATTAACCACATAAGCAATCTTCAACCAGACCATAGTAAACAATAATGTGGTAAAAGAAAGACAAAAAGATATGGAATTATTTTTTACCTTGGTGTTGTTGGGCAAAATTTTTCTTCTTTCTCTGGATCTTTGTTGGCCACTAAAGGATTTTCAACAACCACTTTGAAGAAGAAAAAAGTCAAAAATTAAAACATTGAATACAGGGAAGGACCGAGTTTGACACTCACCGGTACCAAGTGTTATTTTGTAGCCTATATATAAGCAATATTAGGCAAACTATTTAAACTGAATGCAAGTTACCAACAAACCCTTAAGTATGTTTCATTTAGCCACGGCTTGACCCTTTGGATCTGCCCGCACATCTCTACCTTCTGGGCAGTTTTTATCCAACATTTTGCTTTAAATTTTCTTGAATTCAAAGTTTTGGTTGGTTTTTACCAAATATATGTTTCGCTGCAGACCGTTGACTTTGTGTGGGCGGGGTAACTTTCACTTATCACTTTTCGGCGCGAATCAATCAATATTCAATCTTCACAAACATTTTATCAATAGGACCTTATCAATCAAAAGAGAATGTGTTATGACTGCAATGCAAGCCCACTTTGTTAGGCTATATAGGCTATATGTGTCCTTTTATTAGTGTGGTTGCAATGAATGGACTGTAGGGTTGCACTTTCCTTCTTAAGATATGAAAAATGTATTGTAACTGGTCGAAAAGAGATTTAATTGACCAACAAATTTCAAAGGATCAGAAATGTTCATCAGTAATGAATGAGGCATCTCAACATGTATAGGATTCTAGAATAGCAACCAAACTAACGGTTCACTAACAGTGTAAGTACTAACAGTTCTTATAGATGCAAGCCTCCGCCCACAGAGAAGGACTTCCCTTACTTCCAGCTGACCAAGGAAGGACTCCAAGCCAGCCCCGTTGGATCCCTGCAGGAGGCTCATGCCAGTATATCTTTTAAGTGCGGCAGTGCTTTGTCATGGACTCACTTGACCCAACGGACGGTGACTGAGGTCGGCAAGATGACCGACTCGGTCATCCTCACTGCCCTGGTTCCCGATGACTATAAATATTGCTCGCAACGCTTCCTGAGACGCTGCAGATGTTGGTGGTCCATTTAGCCACCATCATTAAGAGCTCCCCGGACCATATGGTGGTGAAAGCCCAGTGGCCACAGCATGTGCACAAAGAGCAACTGACGACGGCCACAGTGGTCGGCCTCTGTCCAGAGGTAGGCCTCTACTTATATCAATACAATGGTGGACAGAAACGCAAGCAGGGAATTTTCAGACGGCCGTTAAATCTGACGACAGATAGATTGCCGGCGAAGTTTTGCCAGGCAAAGGAAAGTAAAAGACTGCGGCCCAAAATTAGACTTTAGGCTTCAGTGGCTGGACTATCTCAGCCCGCTGCTCCCTGAATAAAACCAAGAAGAAAAAAAGCCATGCTAAACCAACCACCTGGGGACATTATCACAGTGTACATTTTGTCTTCCTTGTGTCATTTCATGTGAAGATGATATATGAGTTACAAAAGCTTGGTGTATGAATTGGGTATCATTAAATAGGGGGGGGGGGCTCTTTCTTTGCTTGAGCTACTGCCCCCCACAGTGGCTGTGCGAGGCCCTGCTCACCACAGTCTCCGATAGCGAAGCTGCCAGAGAGGACGCTGATGTATCCATCGTTTCCCCAGGCCGACACGTTGATAAAGTAATCTGGTGAGTCCTTCACTGTGAAGCTGAAGGTGAATCTGTCCAAACCGATATCTGCAATTCAGAAGTATGGCGTTGGTGTGTGCCACTGTATATTTAAACTTACTGTACATTTAAATAGCCATAGGAAAATGGAAATGAAGTGGAAAGCACCACCACAAGGGGGGAGTATTGCACAAAACATGTGTAAATTGTTTTCAATTATCGTTGAAATGAACGATAGACAAGCAGAGTCTCGCAGCAGCATATATGACAGATATTAGGCCTATAAAATGTATATATATGTATATATATTTACGTTTTCTGTCTGGGAAGCTCCGGACCTCCGTTTTGCCGATCACTACACCAACCACCCTCTGGAAAACAGCAGCAGGTCCATCGTTTAGACAACACTTTACTTCCTGCATTTCATCCATTACGAATGGATAATACCACATGATAGCAGACCTACAGTCTCAGTATGATAATGATATTGTATTACCTAACTCATGAGTAGCCTAGCAGTACATAGATCCAGAGATACTGACGACAGGCCTTAACGTTATATCATTTTACATAACCTCATTATCATTATCTTATAGCTCACCGGGTGCGAAATGTTGGGGTGCAACTCACAGATGGCGATGTTATTCTGAGCGGACATGTTGCACAGGTATGAGTGTAAACCTCTCCTTGGGCACCTGGAGACACACAGGGTCAGCCTCGGCGGCCATTGTAGCTACAGAGGCTAGCTAACTAATAGTAACTAATAGTGTCTAGTAACGTTAATGCTAATCTAAGTTAACGTTAATTAACTAACATGGATGAATTTTCACAACATGTACGACTCACCCGCGAAGCTCGACAGTAGGACGATGAGATAGGAAGATAAATATATTGATATGTATATATATATATAACTAGCTCAGCTGAACCTTATGGAAAGTGAAAATATATGTGTTATTATGTACGTTGTCCTCCTCGCGCTGGCGGTTTTTTTTCGCGGCATTATTTGACGCTCGCGCGTCAACTTCAGGCTTCTTAACTTGTCGCGTGCGACGTGCAGTCTATTTAACCCTAGAGCTGCAGCACGTGAACGCACTTCTGATGAGTGTGCGTGCGTGTGTGTGTGTGTGTGCACGCGAGCTGCTGACCTCGCCTCACCCTCTTCGTGAATATGCATAGATACACCTGCTGCAGGGTTTACTGTGGTTTAACATTATATTATATTATATTATATTGTATTATATTATATTATATTATATTATATTATATTGTATTGTATTATATTATATTATATTATATTATATTATATTATATTATATTATATTATATAGGAGGCTAACTGTTATTCTGGATGTCTAGGCCTGGTAGGGGTAGATGATACATTTGTGTTTATGAACCAGCTTCAAACATATCTTTTATGTTAAGTTATTCATTAGATTTTCTAATTTCTGTAAGGTTGTATACTTTCGGTTTCAAGTGAGTGATTAAAGAGTGATTAAATAAATGAAAAAAAAATGAAACATTAAAATATGTAGGAGAATCGATCGTCAGTCTGCACCGGTGGCTAGCTATTTAAATTGCAGGATTTTAAATTCAAATGTTATTAGGTTTTCAGACTCCTCTTCTAGGGTCCATTAATCACGGTGTGCTAGAGCAATACGGGATAAATCAAAACCTCACATTGAGCTCCATGATTTATCTATTATAAATGCATAACCTGCATTAATCATTCCTTAAACACAATTTAACCCCACCCACATAGAAAGTACTTCAACCTGCCTGAAGTTTGGTTGGCCAGTCACCAGCCTCCCCCTGCCACCTCCCATGATGACAGACTTTAGTCAAAGTCAACCAGGAAGTCTGTGGCCCCGGGCCCCCCCGAAAACGGCGACTGAAGGAATGTGCTTTGATTGGTTGATTGGGTGACCTCTCTGCCAGAAGGTCAACTTCCTGGCAGCGCGAATGCCTGGTGAGACCCGGCTTGATGACCCCGCGAACATTAATCAGCCACTTCCCTCTATGTGTATACGCATGCATGGAAAGGCTTGTGTATTGATTATGTATATGTGTGTGTGTGTGTGTGTGTGTGTGTTTGTTAGTGTGTGTGTTTGTTAGTGTACGTGGGTGTGTCTGTCCACCATGTGATTATGTATGCATAATGCGTGTGTGCGTGTCTATCTGTCTGTCCATTTGTTCGTTTTTATGCATAATGTGTGTGTGTGTGTGTGTGTGTGCCCGTCAGTCAGTGTGTGTGTGATTGTGAAACAGGCTATTGTCTAAAAAGAGCACGCATGCTCACTCAACCGCCACAGTATAAATAAAAGATAAATACAATCAATCATAAAATCAACAAAGTAAAGAGCTTCAAATGTGGAATCTGGAAAAAGTCGACAGAAGCAAAAGAAGGAGGAGAGCGGAGACATTCATCATTATGGACACACGCACACACACCAGCCACGTATGGGCACACGCACGCACACACACGCAACGTGCACACATGCGCGCATGCACAAACACACACAAAATACTTCTTTTGGTCCATGGCTCTAGTAGTCCTATTATGTTTGGAACTAAGTTATTATTCTTTGAGATAATTAAAACATGGCACAAAACAGGAACATCTTGGCAGAGCAAACGCTTCGACATTCAACCAAAGCGTCTGCATCGGTCTTCTTGGCCATGGCCCAGTCACTCCTTTATTGACTCCCCGAAGTGGAAAAATGTCCAAAAACGAGAGGTATTCGAAGACGGTAATTTCCCTGCCACCTGTATGGCAGACCGGCGGGGCCCGAGGGCCGGCTCCAGCGGATCTCTCCCGCTCCCAGCATTAGATCCAGCTGGGCTTGGGTTTCGCAACAATGGGCCTTGTCTGTTCGTCCCCCTCCCCACGCATTGGAGCTGACATGGCTCCAGAGGAAACATTGAATATTGGTAATAACGTGCTGGTGAAAAGTCGCACGGATTAAACGGAGCAGGGCTGGAGTCGTGCATGTGCGCATGATGTCAACCGCCAATTATACCGCAATATTAAAGTCATAAAAAGGCACACTCCGGCATTAGTCATGTGAAAGTGCCATGCCTACGTCTTCTCTTTCGTGTTTCTTTGTAAGGTTCAATACTCAAGTAGGGTTGAAACGTACGTTTTTCGACAAATTATTCGACAATACACGTCCTAAATTTAGTTGCCAAGATAACAAGTTAACACGCCACCACACCCAAAAACAGTACAGGAAGTGTTTGGTATTTCATTCAGAAAACAGTTGCCAACAACAACATCCAAACAGTGTCATTATGCGCCAATGAATGAATGAATACACTAACAATTTAAAAATAATGCAATGTAATACCACAAATTGCAATGAAAGTAAATAAAACCACGATAAATATGCCTTTAATAGTTATGTCTATTATGAAGATAATTATAAAGATTATAAACAGGGTTGGTTGGTTTGAATGAGGTAATGTGTGTGTGTGTGTGTTTGTGTGTGTGTGGTGGTGTGTGTTTCATGCATGTGCGCATTTACATCATTCAGCTCCAAACTTGGTATCCACTCCTACGAAAAAACAGGGGAAAAAACAAAAAAAACCCTCGCATGATATACAACTTCTGTCAGTTTAATTCTACCCAGACGAGAGACGAGATCTACAATTTGTCATCTTTACTGTGGAAATACCCGGAGACGCATCAATTCCACCGACATCAAAGTGCGCCCTGCTGTCCTGGCCTATCAGAGATGTCCTTGGGAGCATCGAATGTTTAGGTTACCACCCTCTGACAGGCCCTGGCACACAAGTCCCACTCAACATTTGACCCCCCAACCCCACCCACCCATCCTGAATCCCCTCCCAATTTTCCCCCCTTCAAAACCCCCCCCCAAAAAACACACACACACACACACACACACACACACACACACACACACACACACACACAAACACACACACACAAACACACACA
>JAOPJH010000058.1:7390181-7410931 GCA_027122575.1 Merluccius polylepis
ACACTCCTAATAAAAATAAAAAATAAAATTTTTATTTTATTTTGTATTTTTAATTTAAAACTTTTTTTTGGTGGGGGGGGGGGGGGGGGGTAGGTAGAAGGAGGCCATACAGAGTCCAGGTGAACTCTGAATACAATAGAATTGTATTTGATTTGTGTATTCTTGTGGGTAGACATACAAGTGTGCGTTGAATCTGTGTCACACTGTATGTGTCTTTAGTTATGCATACATGCACACTTCACACCAACTCAAGTTATGTGGATCCTGAGTTGGAACTCCACTTTGAATAAGCAACTAGAGAGACATTGATGACATTTCAGTCATCAGTCCAGGCCATATAAGGAAATAATGCACTATAAATAAATGTACTTTTTTTCCCATTTTGCCTTATCTTGGATCTATTATCCTGGCCCAATGTGCTATAACTTAAGTGTCATTCTGGTGCTTTTGGTCCCCAGGAGTGGACTAGAGCAAGACGACATGAGGATCTTGTACAAGTATCTGACCACATCCCTCTTCCCCAGGCATTCTGAACCAGAGGTAAGAGGATGGGGTCGGGGGAAAGTCATGTGACCTGCAGTCAGCAGTATATTGTTGCTGTCGGGCAGAAAACTTGTATGTCCGTAATTCGTCGTTGCTATTGGTCAACCCTTTACGTCTGTCTGTGGGTTTTACAAATTTAACCGATGGACAGTATTAAAAAGAGCTTGAGAGTTACAAGGTTTATACAAAGTTTATGGTAACTCCATAGCTCCACCCCGCCTCCTCTCCACTCACCTGTAGAAGAATACACAGCAGTAGGAGGCAGTTTTGGAGATTTGAACTAGTACAGCCTTTTCTTTACTCAAGAAACACTAAGTCTATAAAGGCTAATATTTTATGTATTTGAGTCCTGAGACATGGTAGCGTGGAAGAGTGCAGGCAATTCATGGTAGGTTGGAGTGCAGTTTAGTCTAGCGTTTGCTGTCTGTCTTCAGTAGCCTCTTCATATAAGGTGACCTTATATTTTTAGAATCCTTTTTTTTTTTAAACTGGGACATTTCCAGGGACATGCCACCAGAAACGGGGACTCTCCCCGGTATCTGACCATATATAAAAACACAATACCAACTTTGACTACACGCGTTCAATTATTTTAAAAACGGTTTTTTTTTTAATTTCTTGCAAAGTAACAGTTTTGGACATACAAGGTTTCCGCCCAACAGCGATGATGTGTACAGCACTTGACCATAAACCAATGAATCAACTTAAAAAGAAAAGTACACATGCAGTGTAAAAAAAAGTTAGTTTGACTCCATTTTATAACCAACCCCTTTAAAACCTAAACTCCATCTTTTTCTCTGGTCCTACTCTCTCCAGCTGGCAGGCAGGGACTCTGCTCTGAGGCCGGAGGTTGCCGGGAACCTGCTGCACTATGGACGGTAAGTCCTATCCCACCCTCTCCCCCTGGTTGAACAGCCCCACTATTGGTTCTCTGTGTCTGGGAAGGAATCCCCCAGAGATGTGGGCATGTACCTACTACTGCTCCATGGGTTTTGACTGCAGATGGTGACCCAGTTTGACTTGAAATCATAACAGTAAGGTATTGTTTATGCTGTGTCATTGATTACACTGCAAGAAATTGCATTCGAGCAACGTGGAAGCAATCCTTCTGATGTTACGACCTCAGCATCCGATGTCTTCCGTTTCCTGTGGTGCTTAATATGTTTCTGGGCCTGTGGTTTGGCCGTTTTCTCCTGAGAGGTTGCCAGGTTTGATAGTGGGTGGACTGATTCAGGGGAAGATATCCATGGTCATTTAACTGTAGGTGTAACTTGAAACGCACTAAAGGGTCTATAGATTAAACCGTTATTATGTTTTCTCATGAACAATACATTGAGTGTGTGTCATTGTTTGGTTAAGTCGAAATACAAATTCAGATTACCGGTAATTGTAGAAGCAGAGCACATTTTTTGTTTGTTTGTCTGAAAGTCTATAAGAGTGTGGGGTTGGGCTGTTTTGTGTTATATTACACTTTGATGTGGTTAGCAGGCAGGACTGCCTCCCAGGCAGTGCCTGAGTTTACTACCTACCAATTGACACGGACCGTCCTTGGCCTGAACTGCCCCCTGGTGGACGGGGGGTTCCCTATGCCCACATCAAATATATCTGAGATTAGCTAACAAAAATTGGTCAAATCAATCATGTTATTATGGCAGTTGTGAACTGTGATAGGTGTAACACACACACACACACACACACACACGCACAAGCACACGCACACTCTATCTCTGTCCTCGGATTGTCCATTGATTATCTATTGATCATCCAATGTCCTCCACAGGTTCCTGACGGGCCCTGCCAACCTAAAAGATCCAGAGGCCAAATTCAGATTCCCCAAAATATTTGTCCACACAGAGGACGGCTACGAGGAGCTGCATCTGATTGTGTACAAGGTGAGATTGGGCAGGTATTAGGGTTGTGTTCGGGGACACACAGTCAATTTAATCTCTGGCTTCAACCTTCAGCCCTGTGTTTTTTAATGCTTTAAACCAGTGCGAGGGAGGTGCTAAAGTATTTTTAAAATATATTTTAAGTGGATGAGATTTCATAATCCGCAGTGACTTGAGGATTTGCCGTTCAGTCCATCCATCGCACATTTAGGACGAAGGGTTCCCGCTGCTTTACGAAATTGTATGGATTTCGAGGAATTAAGGGAATGGTGGAGTTTTAAAATAATGAGCGGTCTTTAGCAGGACCTGATGCAATTGCCATAAATGTAAATTGCGTCTGGTACCGTCACGTGTGTATTAAAATGCAAATGTTCATTTCCCTTCCAGGCGATGAGCGCAGCCGTTTGTTTCATGATCAGTGGTAGGCATCCATCCCCTACTACAGTGAACACAAATACAATTCTATTAAATTTAGACTTCACCTGGATCTTTTTACAATTCCTTTTTTAATTACTCACTCAATGAAAAACTTTTTTTTTTTAAACATAAAATACCAGTTCCAATGCATAAAATAACTGTTCAATGTTTATTTTATTTATTAATTTCCCCCCACCCCACACTGTATGAAATGGGCTCACGACATGACCTTTTTGTCCTCTCCCAGCATCGGTAGAGCTGATCCGGGACTTCTGCGAGCGTCTGGACGCGCTGGTGGGTCCACAGCTCACCCTGTTGGCGTCGGACATCTGCGAGCAGTTCACCCTCAACCGGCGAATATCAGGGTCAGTGGAGGACAGCCTGCCATAGTGGCATAGAGACACCACCGCCTCTACTGTTACTATTCTACTATTTAGTTATTTAGCAGGCGCTTTTAGCCAAACACGACTTACCTTCAGATGCATGTCATTAGGAGCAGGTATAGGTCAGGCATCCAGATCAAAGCCTGTAGGCATCAACAATTCAATTATAAGTGGTTCAATTATATTGGACGGAATTTGACAAGGTGGATGCTAAGACTCGGTGTACGCCCTACTGGCGTTCCCCGTTTGATGAAGTTAATGAATTTCTCATAAGGTAAAAATGTAAATCAAATAGATTCATGTCCCATGCCACAGAGATGGTGAGTCGCCCCTCGGTGGATACCGCCGCTCTTATTAGTGTTTGGTTTCTTGCTCGGTCATTGAACAGGATAACAGACGAGACTAGGTTGCCATCTGATATTGCCTTGGCGGCACTGCTTTAGAAAGAGAGAGAGAGAGAGAGAGCGAGAGTGGGAGAGGTGGGGGCTGGTAACCCAATAACCGCCCAGGCTACCCACTCGAGACGCTGGCACACCTACGCTCTGTTTACCAGCACAGATCCATCTGAGATAAGCCCACGGCGGTAAACCGAGAGTGAAGTCTCCGGTCGGTGCGGCATGACGTCTTCCTTTTTTTTTTTTTTTTTTAATCATGCTAGTGGAGGAGCCGGCACGAGGCCCTGCGTCCCACGCCATTCAGGAACCACGGACATGATTGATAAGCCAGCTGCTGACTAACACACACACACACACACACAGTCTGGGGTTAGAGAGCGAGAGGCGGTAATCGCCCTTATTAAGCGTGTCTATGTAGAAAATGTATTAAAAAAACAACCTGTTGACATAGTTCCAGGTTTGTTTGTCTGCTGTCACTGATTAGCGAAAGTGCGTGCAAGCTTGTACCGTTTGTTTTGACATGATGTCCTCGCATATTTATCTCTGTGTCCTTCCACCCTTCAGGCCAGACAAGGAGCCTCAGTTCAAGTTCATCTACTTCAACCACATGAACCTGGCGGAGAAGAGCACCATCCACATGAGGAAGACGGCCAGCGTCTCCCTCACCTCCGTTCACCCTGACCTCATGAAGATCCTGGGGGACATCAACTGCGATTTCGCCAGGTAGATTTCTCCCCAAGGGACACCCTGTCTTCGATTGTTAAAGTGGAGAATTTGACAATTTACTATGATGAGACAGCGAAGCCGGTCATTATCGCGAAATTAACCCTGATGGGGTGATGCAGGACCCCGACAGCTACTTGGTAAAGAAATCAATCATTTGTCAATCAATAATTTGATCAATAATTTAACAAACAATTATATAATTGATTTTAAAATGATTTTATTGCTTCCGCTAAAAAGACAGTCTGTTAGATTAGATTCTACAGTTGAAAATGGCATCCATAGCAACGTTCTGTTATTCGTAGCAGTGGTCTGCTATTCAGAAATAACAGACCGTAGAATGCTGTAATTTACCCATAAGAGAGAGGAGTATTCAGCGAAGCCCTGTAATATTACAATTTAGTTATTTCGCAGACACTTTTTGCTCAAGGATGCAACGGGTTGACTGTGGAGATTGGGGTACTTCAACACCAGAACCTCTTGGCTGGGAGTTAAACACCATTAATCATGTAATCATCTAATGAAAAAATCATTACAAGTATTTTTAACATTTAACATTTTTTAGGAGACTGTCCTGAATTGTTCTTTATTTTGTGACATTATCAGACCGGAACTATAGTGTCCTTGGCTCCAGTAAGGAAATAGTCCCAGCAATGAAATGTTCTCGTCCTGTGAGGCCATCACAAGACCTAAGGAGTCATGGGATAACCGCATTTTTTGTCTGTTTGTGGCATTCGGTTACTACATCTATTCTTAGAAAACACTACTACAGTATATTGTGACAGAATGACACAAGTGACATTTCACCAGTGGCTGTATTTGGTTTTTAATATATAAAGTACCACTTTTACCTGTTTTGTATGGAAAAGGAATATTAAAGATCATGTGTAAAAAACACTTGTAAACAATTAGTTGTTTTTTAATCTAGATACCTTTTGCTGTAGTCCCCCTTTTTCCCACTTTTGGCTGTACATCCTCTCTTATCCCCACAGGGTTCTTTGTTTTACTGCTCCCCCAACCATGTTAATATCTAAAGGCTGATGGCAGACGAATTCAAATCTGGGTGAACGGGGCGTTTCACTGTCTTTCGCTTCATATTTGTTTCGACCAGTTATTTTGCTGGAGGCGGGGCTCTGCAAGCATCTGTAAAAAGGTGGTTTCAAATCGACACTTTCTAGACTGACCATTGTAGAAATATATTGATTAAAATCCGCTTCTGAAAGCTTCATCCACTCGCGCGAATGACTTTCTCTTTGGTAAATACACCCGTAATGAAACAGGAAAAAAGGCGTAACTCCTCCCCTTCCAGGTTTGATTTCAAGCACAGGCTCTGTGCCGTCTCCCCCCGAAAGTTCTGCTGTATAACATAGTAGAGACATACTCAATGCGTGTCTAGTGTGTTGGACTGACCGTATGCTTAACATAAACCTGTTCCTGTGCTGCATTTGTCCACTTGCCCTCCCAGAGTGGATGAGGATGAAGAGGTCATCGTCAAAGCCATGACAGACTATTGGGTTGTGGGAAAGAAATCGGACCAGAGAGAGCTGTACGTCATCCTCAACCAGAAGAATGCTAATCTGATCGAAGTTAACGGTAGGTTGTGGCATGAAAACACTCAACAACAATCACTCAATCTTTACGCAATGTGGACAATTTGTGTTTGACTACTGCCACCACAACACGCAATCTGCCCCCCAGTAGCCTAATCTTCCCTATAATCTGCCTTTTTCCCCCTCTCCTTTTCATTCCCTCGCCCATCCCACTATAGAGGAAGTTAAGAGGCTTTGTGCGACACAGTTCAACAATATATTCTTCCTGGACTGAAGGGAGGGATTATGAAGATGCATTCAGTATGCGATGGAGAGAGAGGCTGTTGGGACAGGCGCAGTGAGCTGGGCCCATGGAGAGACTGGGCTCCGGAGACTTCTTAAAAACTGTCAGCATCACGACAGGTGCAGGGTAATGCAATAACTGTTGTAGAAAAAGAAAAAAAAAGGTTTTGACACTATTTTTTTTTCCTCCAGGATTTGTATTGAACTTATTGAACGATTTTTTTTTTTTTTGTAATTTATGTGTTAAATCTGAATTTTACTGTACATGGCCTTTAATTATTATTCTTTACCCTTTAGTTTCTTTGTACATATGTGGTCCTGCATATAAGTTGATCAAATGTTCATTTTGATTTCATATGAATGAAGTTATTGGGTTCATCCGATTTCTATGTACTTTTATCAGTCCAAAATTTATTTAAAAATAAGAGGCACACAAAACGTGTTTCCTCTAAGCTCCATTGATGATTTTTTGTATAGTTTTAAAAGGAAATGGCATCATGTCAAAAGATATTGTGCTTTGTATAAAGCTGCCCTAACTTTAAATAAATTAAGAAATTTAGAATTTTATTCTGCGTACGACTTGTTTTATTGAGTACATATTCTATATACCAGAATATGTAGAAGAAACACACACCTTGCGACATTCCCGTGTATGTGAGCCCTTCTGTAGCCCCCATGAATTTACTTTTTTGTCATTTACCTGTCTCTGCAAATCTTTTTTTTGTTTGTTTTTTTCCACATAGTAAGTAAACAATAATTCCTATAATAGGTTTTTTTTTTTTTAAACATACAAACAATAATAGCATTAAACATTGCACATGGCAAAAACAGTACAGTTAGATGGATGAAACTAAAAGAAAAAACATACACATAGACAAACAAAAACAGGCTCCAAGGTGAATTACAAAATGAATTCTGTTATTGCTACAGATTAGTATTGAGTAATCAAATGATTGAAGGATTGAAAAGGAAAAATAGAAAACACAATCAACAGCCAGCTTCGCCGAGGTACATTCTGGAACTGTAACATCTCTACATGGCCCAACAGGGGTTGCCATACATACTACGAAAAATGTAACCGTAGACCCACCGGTGTGTTTAAACTTGTCTAATTCGCTCAAATTGATCCAAGTCACATGTGATGGAGGAGAGGATGACTTCCAACGAAGATCAGTCACCTAGCCAATAACGTCCAGAAGGCCACGCGGTCTGCTTTACTTTTTGGCAGGGCCGCTGTACCCGGAATTACTCCAAACAGTGCTGATGATGCAACTGGATCAAGGGAACCTGAATGATAAAAGTGTCAAAAAAATACTGGCTCATCTTCCTCCTCGCCGCTTACAAACGGTTCAAAATCCCGCTGCAAGGCTTCTGACAAGGTCCCGCAGATGATCCCATATTAAACCATGTAACACGTGACCTTGTTGGTTGTTTCTGTGTTTTAATTGTTGTATTTATTTTGGGAAGCAATCAACAGTCGTGCTAAAAGT
This sequence comes from Merluccius polylepis, assembly GCA_027122575.1. NCBI lineage: Eukaryota > Metazoa > Chordata > Actinopteri > Gadiformes > Merlucciidae > Merluccius > Merluccius polylepis. The sequence continues at coordinate 7,397,854 of JAOPJH010000058.1, forward strand.
CTGCCTACGTATTTATTCAATTCCAGCTGAAAGCTTCAAACAGTGACATTAAAATGTGTGAGAAATCACATGTTGTAATGCAGTCCCATTTCGTTATTACTAATTTAATATCAGACTGTACAAATATTCAACTGCATGTTTGGGTATGGTATTTTGTATGTATGTCATCATAAGTAGCCTATACCGTCCAGTAGGTGGCAGTAATGAACAGTGGCCAATGTAGCTGCATTTGCAACACTCACTGTTTAACATTTTTTGAGGAAAACTGCGTGACATATTGTCGCCCTGGTTTTTCTCTCTCTTGTTTGTCTTTTCTTTTCTGGATGCCTGGTTTTATTTTTGGGGAGGTATGGTGATGATGACCAGTGCCAGCGGCTCTCCACTCGTACTCATTACTGGGTTACATTATCGTTCACAACAACACTGGAGAGGGCCGGAGGACTGAACCATTTCATGTAAATAGGGGGGATGTCAATACAGATACCGGTGGATGGTATGTTTTTTTGCCAAAAAAATGTATGTTAATTAATTAATATCTAATGAATTATTATTTCAATCACCAAAAGAAATGACTGTAATTAATATGAATAAAAAGTGAACTTTATGTTTAAAAATGTTTTTTGAGGGCCCCTATCAGTCAAGCGCCCATTGGAGTCGTCAGGCGCCGCCGGATCTCTGCGATTGGAGAATCAGATTACTATAGCCAATCAGTAGTCGGCCTTTCGTCACGTGGTCTCGCCGCGCAGCCAATCGTCATCTAAAACAATTTTCAAAAACGGACCCGCCATGTTTGTTTCACTCGTTGGTTAACAGTTTTTTTTTCTCTGTGGGTATTAAGGTGTTACAGGTAATAATGACCGTCTAAACCTATATTATTCAAATGTTCTGTCTAATGTAATGCCTGTTTATGAACTGAAGTGTAAAACTTCAATAGTTCGCCATAATGTTGTGAACTTGTGAGGATGTTTTACTAACTTACCAGTGAGTTATACTATTACTTAGAAACTTGTCCTTATGGACATCCTCGCTGTAGCGACAGTGCGACACCGATATATATAGTGTTTTACTGACAAATGTACTTAATTTAAGTCGCTTTGAAACAAAAGTGTCGTGCTAAAATAAATGCCCTAAATGTGCATACTGCAACTGCATAAACTTTAAGTAAGCAAACCTTGGATTCATTAGGTTAGCAGGAAACACAAGTAGTAATTCCCAGTAAATATTTATATTTGGTAACCATTTACGAATACTTGGAGGGGGTTATTATATTATATATAAATGCCTATCATATTCTATCCATATATACAGTATATATGAACTGTATAACACCGTTAATTACCCTAACCCTTTGCTTATTGCTAGTGCAGGTCGTCACCATGGAGTCCCGCTTCGCCACCCTGCGCACGCGCGACAGCAGCGTGTCGATGCTGCGGGTCAAGCTGTCCCGCCGCCGGTCCCAGTGCCAGAAGGAGAACCGGGGCAAGGCCGTCAACTCCCGCAGGCAGCTGGAGAAGCTGTCCGAGCTGGACCAGAGCGCCCTAGCGGACGCCTCCGTGTTGTCAGTCGTCCAGGAGAGGGCTGGCAACCTGTTAAAAACCTCTGCAAAAAGTGGGTATGGCGTCTCATCTGGCTTCATGCAAACTTCTGCAAAGGGCTGCTTCCCGTCCATGGGTTGTTATTTACAGCCTGCTTGGTTACTGTCAGGCCTGCTTAATGCTAATGCATTTGTTGCAAACTTGTTTGCATTCTTTCCTTTGACTTAAGGGGACTTTGCCCCTACTTTTCACTCCCATAGACTAGTCCTGGGTGATACAACACATTAATTAAGGCCTTGCCCGGTCAGTCAGGTTTGGTCCATACCGGCCATTGACACCTTTGTACCCTTTTGCTGTTGTAGGGTTTCATCTCTCCTTTTATCACGTTAGTGTTTTCCGTCACCTCATCCCTGCGTCTCTTTTGGTGCCGCTTTTAGCTAATGCGGGACTGGATCGAGTGAAGCAGCTGGAGCGCTGGAAGGAGCGGAAAACCCTGGAGAAGGAGAAGGAGCAGAGGGAAAAGGTGCGAAAGGGCGTCTTCAAGACTGGCCTGTACCATCCAAAGGATGGCTTCTCCTGCGCGGTTCTGCCTCAGGTCCCAAAGAGCAACGCAAGAACCAAGGAGGTAGGAGAAGTACCTGGTCCGAGGGGCGTTTCCAGACATGTTGACGTTTGATTCAGATTCGGATTGCTTTATTAACCCCTGGGGAAAATAGTTTGTGTTCCAATCCCTCTGCTCAAGATGGAGGACTGTGTAAAAATACAAAATAAAATGGGGATCAGTCAAATTCAGTAAATAAATAGAAAACACAAAAGTACTAAAGAGGCTTCTATGTTGTTTGTATTCATTCTTTGGTTACTTCGGCCCATCAGGCAGCAGTCAAAGCGAGCCAGCCCCAGACTGGCAGAGTTACACGCTCTGTGAGACGCCAGGAGCAGACTCAAAAGGTACTTGATGTGAAGTAAATGAATCTACTCATCGGTCTATGGTTTATGTGTTTTGTAGCAGTGGGTGGCACACAATTAAGACTTTTTTCCTTGTTTTTCCCTCCAGTCTCTCCCGCCACAGAAAGAACTGGAAGTTCCTGCAGTGGGAAAAGGTATAGTATTGTAATAAAGTTATTACATGGGTAATGAAGGTCTCTAAAAGATGTCTAGAAGTGTCTCTCAAACTTTAAAATCTAATAAGGTGATTCTATCATGTCGCTTCATGTGAAACGGTCATTATGTACCGGCATATTCAGAAAAATACCTGCCTGCTTGTGCAACATGCAGTGAAAGTAAATACGCATAAAAAGAGCATTGTAATTCCTAAATAAAGTGCGGGTGGAGCGGAGCTGAAACCATTGTGTAGGTGATGATAATAATTGAGCAGTATTTTTTATTTTTCACTCTTTATATTGTCTCAGTTGAGCCTGTAGTGAGGCGGACCACCAGAAGCCGTGCAGCAGTCACACAACCTGCACCTGCAATGACCAGAGCTAAAGCCACAGGTAACCAATAGATCAACGCAGAGAGTCTTACCAGAGTTTCTCCTATTTGAAGTCCATTTGATCAATTTATGGTAGAGCAGCATTCCCTCACCTCTTAACTCCTCTCCACCTTGTGTGCCTATAGTGGAACCTGTTGGTCGAGCCTTATCCACCAGGTCAGCCAAGGGGCCTCCAGTCGTGTCAGTTCCTAAGGCTAAAGCCAAGCAGACTGCAGGTACTGGCTGTGCCATGTGAGATGTGGATCTATGGGTCTGGTTTTTAAAGCATTGTTTTCAGCCAATAAGGTCTTTATGAAACCTTTGTAATAACAGTGCATTACATGACATGTTTTCTTTCTTTTGTATGCCAAGATGCAAGCCTGGGCATTGGAACAAATATAAAGAAAGCGGAGATCTCATCTGGGAAAGCAAGTAAAGGTACTTGGTCTGATTGACTAGCATCGATATCCACTTCACATTGCTTTAATTGCTATACCATAATACCCCTTTTCCGTTTTTGCCTCAGTGATCTCTTTTTGGAACTTGATATATGATGTATTATATGCTGTTTGTCTTTTTTATTTCAGCGACATTTGAAGAGCAACCCATTTTACCCAAGGTCAGAATTTTGCGTTCAGTACCTGCATTTGCATTTATGAACCTTTTCTGTTTAGTTGTTATCTGGATACTAGTTTTTCCTTTTATGTTCAATATAGGAGTCCGGTTCAAGGGAACCAGATGCCGAGGCCTGCCCTCCGACCCCCATGGAGGAGGAAGAGGGGAGAATGGTGGAGGATGTAAAGGCTGGCCCACTTCCTGTCGAGGCCCCATCTTCCTTCGCACCTCAGGGCTTTGTGTTCCAGGCCCCCATAGGCCTTTCAAACTTTAGGTTTGAACCCCTCACGCCAAGCACTGCGTCCTCCTTCCTCCAGCCCAGGTCTGTCAGTTGGTTAACAAAAAACGTAAAATACGCTGTACTTAAGTCAATTTGTTTGCTATTCACTGCATCCATTTAGTATTCCTTTTTCCTTTTTAAATACCTTATTTTGAATGATTTTTCTTATTTTTCCCTCATCTCCAGTTCCAACTTCAATCTCCCGCCAGTTCCTTTATTCGACTTCAAGTCCGAGCCAGAGCCGAGCAGCTTCCCCGGCCAAGACCTCCCCCTCAACTCCCCGCCTCACACCTCTCCCCCCCCCGCCCCCCCAGCAGGCCCCTCTCAGCCCCCGGGAGCCAGAGCACAATGTGCCCTATTTCCGGTAAGAAAAAAAAAAAAAGAGGTCTCTTGGCAGTGCCACCGTCATCGTAACCATTTTCTTACTGCCGTCATGCATTCTGTAAAGCCAGGGTTATTTTCAACTCTTGCGGTACGCGTAGAGGATGTGACCCAAACCACAAAGTTTCGCAAGGTCCAATCTTCTTGGGACATTCTTTTGGGTTCAGTAGGACAAAGGAGGTGGCCTAGCTGGGTAAGCACAGGTGTAGCTCATAACTATGATTACCACACTGTGCCCTTCAGGGTATCACTGAGCAATGGACCCTTTTCACAGAGGTGCCATCGTAGGGCAAACACAGGTGTCGCTCGTAAAACACTGATTACGAGTCTGCTCATCTTTTCTCCCAAGGCGCGGGGAGTAGCCTGGTCTTCACTACCGGGTCCCCTGGTAGAGAAAAGTAGCAGACCCCTAATTAATCTGAATTAGTGTTATGGCCTGTGTTTGTATTACGGTGACACCTCCGTGAAAAGGGTCCATTGAAAGCTTCTATTGTACCGCCAGAAAAGGACTTCACGACTAAAACGAATGAAACTGCAACCGTGTGGTTATTCGACTATCGGTTAATCTTCTTCTTCTCTTTTTTTTTTTTTTTTTAGACTTCAAATGGTATTGGAGACGGAGAAGCTGAGCAGCCTGTCAGAGGTCTGGGAGTCTAGGGTGGAGGACGAGTCCATCCCAGAAGAGAGTACGTTTGACAGGCATTTTTTTGTCACCTTTTTAAATTATTTTTTTATTTAATCCAACATGTCCTTATTGCATCTCTGTTTGGACGCCATTCTCGGCCAGCTTGGAGTTAACCATGTTTGTGCGTGTGTGTGTTTAGTGCGGGACTCCATGCGGACGGCAGTCGGCCAGGCCCGGCTGCTCATGAAGGAGCGTTTCGGCCAGTTCAGTGGGCTGGTGGATGACTGCGAGTTGGGCCGAGGGGAGAAGATCACCACCTGCACTGACCTGCAGGGTTTCTGGGACATGGTGTACTACCAGGTCAGAGGCAAACGTTTGACTTAATATGGTCTGCTGGAGAAATACTGCCACCATTTTGATGTATATGGAGGATTATACCTTAAAAATGCGACATTAAGCAATGGGTCCTCGTCTTTTTTTTTTCCTCAGGTGGAGGACGTAGAGAAAAAGTTTGCCGCCCTCAAGGAGGCGGAGTCCAGGAACTGGGTGGAGGAGCTGAAGGCTGTAGCACCCCGACAGAGGAAAGTGGTCAAGGTCAGAACGGTCACCCCGACTTTCATCGTCACTAAAAAAATCTGACCCAGGACCCACGTTTTAGTAAAATATGAAATGTATTGTCATTACCATGTCAAAAGTGAGAAAAGGGGGGTGACACTAGGGGTCCAAAACACACCGTCAATGTCGCAAATGAGAATATGGAACATTTCAATGAGCAAAAAAAAAGAAAACGACATGATTCGACGATCAGTCGACTATAGGCAAGACTGGACGAATCAGATTTGACTGTAAACTCGGGATTGAAATACTAAATAAACAGATGAGGCATGTAGGCATGCATATATACTTTTTCATATATACATTTTTTTAATGCAACCATATCATCTTTTCCTCATTGACAGAAACCACCCGTCACTGCTGCCGCTGCCCCCAAACCAGGGGGCGCTAGCACAGCCGCCAAGGCGCGCGTGGCTGCCGCAAAGGCCGCCGCGAAGGCCGCCATGAAGGCCAAGAAGGAGGCCGCAGAGGCGGAGAAGGCCTCAAAGGCTGCTGGGAACTCTGAAGAAGATGTCTCCCTCCCACAGGAGGGAGCCACGGCCCAGCACTCAGAGGCTCAGGGGCCGGAGACCGTGGTTTTCCACGGAGGCTTCTTCCGGGTGGAGAGCCCCGCCAAGCTACCAGGTAACGTCCCGCTTGGAAGTACACCACTGTGTGGTGTTGGCTGTACTGGTTTCCATAAATGACCTGCTGGAATTATGTTCCAGTTCTCACCTGTCCTGTGTCTCCCCTCCGTTCTGCTCCAAATTTGAGGATGCCTCATCAAGCTTTCTCTTCCTTATTCCCGGTCTGTTCTGCAGGCGCAACCAGGAAATCTGTCCGTCTGAGTTCTGCTGTCCTGTCGCAGTCCTCCCCTATCCTCTCGCTGATAAAATGCACCACCCCCGCCAGAGGTGCCGCCACCCCCGCCAGAGGCAGCGTCACCCCCGCCATAGCCGCCACCACCACCCCATCCAGAGGCAGCGCCACCCCCGCCATAGCCACCATCACCACCCCCGCCAGAGGCAGCGCCACTCCCGCCAGAGACAGCGCAACCCCCGGCTTAGCCGCCATCGCCACCCCCGCCAGAGGCAGTGCCACCCCCGCTAGAGGACGTGCCACCCCTGCCAGAGGCAGCGCAACCCCCACCATAGCTGCCACCACCGACCCCGCCAGAGTCACCCGCAGATCGCAGTTCACCTCGGGCCCAACTCCCGCCGACTCACTCCCCTCCAGCCCCCCCGTGGCACAGAGCCAAGAGGAGCAACCGGAAGCCAGCGCCGTAGTGAGCGCACCTCCGTCCCCTGCGAGCCACTCTCTGAGCTTCAGCCTGTCCCCCTGCCCAGGACACAAGACCCCCGCCAGGCCAGCAGTGGCTACAAGCCCCAGCTACCCTTCTCTCCCCTCGCCACCAAGGATTGAGGACCCCGTCGAGGAGCAGGAGTCTATAAGTGACACGCCGGACAACTCGGTCATCGAGGTAAATGGTGTATAAAATGATGTATTCATATTATTTACCCTATATGGGAAATGTACTGGGAATGGGAAATCTCTCACACCTCAGCTCCACCAAACCTTTTAATTCGGCTTGGAAACACGGCAATTATGACCAACTGAAGTTGCTCCCTCCAAACCAAGAAGTTGCAGAGCTTCAATTCTCGTTGGCACTAGCATCAACTCGCGATTTCACTCGTAAATGTTGACTTTCTTCGTACATTGATTGTTTTACGTGTACAACAAAGCAGTTTGTGGCACTGTGGAGGACACATAGCTGCAAATTGATATGATGCTGATGGTGGTGTGACTCAGCATTTTCAGTGGAGCTATATGCTATTATGTATGAATTTGAGCGTTCTTACATCACTTAGGCACTCTAGTTACTAGTATGCATGATCTAACCATGTAATCTAACCTTGTTTTTTCCTAGAATGTCCCTGGGCTGGACTTTGAGCGCTACCTCCAGCCCCGTGAAAGATGCAGCCTGTCTCCCAGTGCCGTCGCCATGGAGACGTTATCGCCCACGGCAGCGGACATCGAGATGGGGAGTCCCATGGCCGACTCCGGGGACCTGCTCCCTCAGGAAGCAGCTTTGTCGACCCCTGCAGGTAACCGGTGGTCATGGGCGGTGGTCATGGGCCTTCCTGGCGCCTGGCCTTCACAGCTTTGTCACACTCTAGTAGGAGATTTTAAAGCTATTTGAGCTTATAGAAAATAAATCTAGTGCATGTTTTGTTTTTTAAAAGAACAGTCTTGTTGTTTAGAGGCTGTTTAGGAAAGCCATTGCGCACTATGTCCACTATGTGAGATTGGTCAGCTGCTTATCTCTTGTTGGTATTCACTCTCGCCACAGGCCTGCACGCGGTGTCTTCCCTTTTCACTCCACAGACCAAACAGGTTAATGTCCTCATCTCCTCCTCGTTCTCACTCGGTTTTATTGTAACCTCAACTGTCAGTATGTTGATGAATGTCCCGTCTTATTTGGTGTGTTGTTTTCCCAGGCCCAGACGGCAGAGTCAGACCTGCTTCTCTTCACACCTGACCTCCGGAACAGAATAAGGGCGTCCGTGTGTCCCAGCGACCTCATGGTCTTTACACCTCCCAATGCATAGGGAACATCTTTTGAATGGCCATTTTATACTTACTTTTATACTTAATAAACCACAGAGTTCACTGGACTTTTTTAAAGGTCATATTTGTTGTAATTATTTTATAGTAGGCATTATCTAGTATGTGGAAACAGTACAAAGAACAAGATGTATAGTGGTAATAAGGTAACTAGCCAATGCTCCCTTTGGATACGAACTGCTTCTTTCTCTTGCCTTTGGCTGCGGGGGCCAGAGATGTGCTGGAGCCCACTGGGGTCAGGGCTACCGGGGAGGGCCCGTCCACCTCATCCTCTACTCCCGATTTGTCTGCCTCCTCTTCCTCCCTTCGCCGCTTCTCCTCCTCCTCTTCTGCCTTGAGCTCTTCCTCTCTTTGCCTGGAGGACAGGAGTTGAAAATGTGATACATATATTTTGTTTAGAGAGAAGCGGGTTGTGATATGGGAGATGTGTTTTTTTAATGGCTACGAAAAACTTGTTAACCGGTAATGCTGCCCTCTTTGGACTGTAAAATCACACTGTATTAAACCCTTACAATGAAAACAAACGAGTACTTTTCAAGTCATTTCAAGTACTTTTCTGCTGCCTAGCCATTATAGCGCTATCCGGCCATCCTAGGTTCCTGCTACTGCGTTTCTTTTGTGTTAACTGAAGAGACTACCTGGCTTTCTCTTGAGCCTTGGCCAGGGCGATGCGTCGCTGGGCCTTCTGGCAACGCCGCTCGTCCTCTACTTCCTGGTCGAGGCGCCGGCCGTGCTCGTAGGCGGGGAAAAACAGCTGGTTGAAGAACAGGTGTGTCCTCTGAATCCACATGTCTAGCTCGCTCTCCCCTGCCCCCTTTTCAACTGCCCTGTTCTGTCCCGTTGCCTCTGTGTGATAAAAGGATATATATTTTTAATTATACAAACCGTTTTTTTACAGCCTACTTTTTGAGAAGCTATATTCAGCGGTACAGATGTGTTGAAAGACTAGGCTGTGTACCACTGGTGTGTAGATGGCCACTTTCGCTCTCAAGTGCAGAGGCCCGGTCCATCATCACACTGACGCACGCAGAGGAAACCTGGTCGTCCGGGTCCGACTCCTGCTGGCCGTTGTGTTTACTTCCAACTATTGAAAGGTGTATGAGAAAACCAATGCAATTATTATATGACGAGGTACGTTTTCAACAATGTGGTGGTGGTGTAAGGACGAAAAAGACAAACCCATCGTGTTGTGATCTTTGACACCTTCTTCAGACTTCTCAAAAGAGGAGGAATTCAGAGCCTCCATCGATTTCTCCATCTAGTCGTTTACAAGAAGTGTTGCGTGATAAAAGGGCCAATGTTGGCACAATTGTACAGCTAAGTTAAATGTGTAAGGCCCGGGGTATACGATCATTGTCAATTATAATATATCAATGTGAAAGTGAAGATATCAACAACAAAAAAAGTGTTCGAAAGTTAGATCGGATTATGACAATGTTGGCCCAGAGACACGTGAGTTACACGTACATGTCATTATTTTCCTAAAGCAGTAGGGTTTTTGAATCCAGACTGATTCTGCGTTTTCCTACCCCGAGTTATCTGAGCCTTGGATGGCTTGGTTTAAGACAGACTCACCTGTGACTTGGAGCTGAAGTCTTCAGTGGAGCTCAGAGATTTGACTTTTGCTGCATCCTAAAATAACAGAGGTGTTAAAGAGCTTATATGCAGAGGAGACAACACACGCAGTGTCTGGTAATTCTTACACAAATGGCATCATTTGTTTGTCTCAAGGATGGCACGAAAAGGCAAAGGTGGGGGAATCCAGGTTCAGAACGTCAAAGTCTGCCCCAGTATTCACAGGAACCATCCGGAGTTGCCAATTAACACAACCCAGAACCTCCCAACAAATGAGGCTGTATGTAAAACATGGAACTTTTAGTTTCCTAAACCGGGATTTTTCCCGGTTTTGGATCCGTTTGCGGAGGAGCGGCTGACCGACTGGGAGAGGAGGCCTGTTGTTGTCGGTGGGGGGCTGGCCGCTGCTACAGACTCCCCCGGGTCGGGGCGAATGGCGTCTGGGCTGGGCTGGGACCGCTGAGGTGGCTCTCCAGCTTCTTCTTCGTCCCGCTTCACATCAGCGCAGCCCAGGAGCACCTCGAAGACCTCCAGGAACGTGACCTGCGTGAGAGAGATTTTGTGTGAGAATCTCACAGAAAAAAAGAAGAATGAGATGCCAATCTTCAAACATATTTGATTTCATTGACATGAAATATAAGGAGCATTTGTAAAAAATATGAACAGCAGAACAATAGCATGCTCTACTCAACCGTGAACAGATACTGGGCTCGCCATGAAGCCAACCGTAGTACCATGATACATTTGATAAATGTGTCACTGTCACAAATCTCCATATGTGATCTTATTTCACATTCATTTGTATATGCGAGCAAAATGACCTTGCCGTGAACATAAATCTGCAATTCAATCCGCTATTCATTGCATTGTTTTTGTATTTTAGGATTTGAGACGGCCGTGATCTTGTCAATGATGAGCAAATATATTTGCTCTAATTAGACATTTGTTAGAACCAGTCAGCCGGCGCTTGATTGACCTCCTGCTCAAGGTTGCAGTACGACAGGTTGCTGGGGTCGAGGTTCTCCGCATGAATGACCTCCAGCAGCTTCCTCGGGGTCAGTTTAGCGTCGAACACGTTGAGATCCTGGTGAGATAATAGTGAAAAAAACACTGAATAGAGGGAGAGGTCTTCTGCTTGTAACTTCTGATTTCGCGAAGAGAGGTGGATTCAGCTTTGCTATATTCTATGTTACTAAAGTGCTTTCAAACTGCGGCAATACTAATAATGTATACCAGAATGTGTACCAAGTTAAGTCAAGTTATTTAATTTGTATCACATTTTGTGGCACACCCCTAACCCTAGCCCTCCGAAGAGCAAGAAAACGCTCACGCTTGGGACACACCGGTTACCTCATGGCTGCCTCACTGAACTGTGTGTGATCAGTATCACCGAGTACCTCACGTCTATGGAGCACATCTTTATAAAATATTAAATAATGTACAAATGAATACCTGAGTTAACATGAACATCATTAGTAAATGATTAGTTATTAGTTAATGCCTATTACTGCATTAACTAATGTTAACGAATGCACCCTTATTGTAAAGTGTTTCCGAACAGACGTTGAGAAGGAGCGCAGAGTGAAGGATAACTCCTTCCAGGGACGCAACGGGTGCCATAATGGACCGACATAACGCTAGGTAGCATAACCAGCAAAACTGTTTTAAGTAAAGTTAAATTGTTGTCAGTTATACCTTGAACATCAACAGCAGCTGCCGGCAGGTCACGGCATGGTGGCCGTCCTTACTCATAGCCTGATAGATCCTCCAGCATGTCTCCATGTAGCTCATGGCGACGCCCACTCGCGCCACGTTACCGAACAGAAAACCTGTGTGGAGACAGACACGGCCCATAAGAGACAGCGATGGACAGTGATGGCCCATAAGAGAGACAGTGATGGCCCATAAGAGAGACAGTGATGGCCCATAAGAGAGACAGTGATGGACAGTGATGGTCCGTAAGAGAGACAGCGATGGACAGTGATGGTCCGTAAGAGAGACAGCGATGGACAGTGATGGTCCGTAGGAGAGACAGCGATGGACAGTGATGGTCCGTAAGAGAGACAGCGATAGTCGATAAGAGAGACAATGATAGTTAGATAGCACAGAGAGCGCTTATTCCCTGAGGTTCCTGTACCTTTGACGTTCTTCGCATTAGGGAGAACGTCGTCCCGCATGAGTTTGGAGAAACACTCGGCTAGGATGTTCCTCTGAGACCTGTGACGGGAGGAGATAGGTGAGATGAGTGTGTGTGTGTGTGTGTGTGTCTCCATTCATTGATAGTGCATTCATTGTGAGTTCCTTACTCCAGGGCCTGGTGGTAGGTGTGGTAGGCTACAGACACCAGGGAGCTGATGAGTCTGGGGAGCAGGATGCCGGTGTACGGTGAGACCATCTCCTCTGGAGGTTCACCCCCTGTGTGTGTGTGTGTGTGGGTGTGTGTGTGTGTGTGTGTGTGTGTGTGTGTGTATATATATATATACAAAAAAGCACAAAAAAAGTTACAAGTGACACAGACAAATTCTGTAGTGCTCTGTAGCGATACTCCGGCTGGGAGTCAAACCCCCTCAGCCTTCGCTCCCTGAGCTTACTACCGAACTACCGTTTCGATTATAGACTATATCCACGCCTGTACGGATGGAGGCTCACCCGGCGCCAGGCGGCCCAGGTGGGCCAGGGTGCGGCCGTGGCGGCGGACGTTACAGTCCCGGAGCAGACGCCAGTACTGCAGGCGGGACAGCAGGAAGACGTTGTCGGGCGACGCGGCCCGGCCCAGGCGGCTGTAGAAGCTGTAGACGGACCGCAGCTCCGTCACGTGGCGGAGCACCGCAAACTCCACCTGCGGATCGGAGGTAGTCAGGTGAAGTGAAGTCCTGCGAGAGGGGAACGCTTCTGAGGTTCAAGACAAAGGCAAGGCACCTGTTTGTGCTCCGAGGGCCTCCGGCTCTCGGGGAGTTTCTCCAGCAGGAAGTCGATGTCCAGCTCCATGTATGGGCCCAGCGTGGAGGCGTGGCCCTGGCGGGGCAGCCTGTGGGTCGGCCCGCCTGCGACAGCAACATGGTTTACACTTTGGCCTCACCAAACCTAAGCTGTGTTCAAGGAACGCCAACCTCGGTAGTCCTCATGAAGAGTGACGTTATGAAGCTTCCCATACAACAGTGATAATATATATGTGGCAGGGTTCGCCCTCACCACACGCCACCTAAGTGGCTTTCCTTGGGGCCCTCTGACACAGGACACGGGTAGATGTTAGTACAAGATGTTTATTGGGAGTTTAAGGCAGGTGGTATTCGCCGAGCCGATGGTATAACTGCCATGGCTGTGGCTCCTCCTCGAGTGTGTGTGTTGATGGCTGGTTTATCCTGGGTGCCATGATT
>JAOPJH010000058.1:7470852-7482524 GCA_027122575.1 Merluccius polylepis
CGTGATTTCGTGATTCGTTTGAGAAATGAGAACGAGGGAGTCTGACCGAGACCGACTCAGCTGTGAGAACTGCATTGAGGGAGGGTTGAGTGGGCCGACCCCTTCAGTCTGGGACCGGGTCTGGGAGTGGGCGGGGACCAACAGCCTGGCCCCCCCCAGGTCTGCGGGGACTTGGCGCAGGTCCTGCAGGACTGCTGAGATTCTTGCCATATACTTACTTATTACTTAAGTATGTGCGATCCACTGTGTGAATAATTAAGCAAACTGAAAGTCACTCAGGCTTTCAATATGGACTACTATGGTGTAATTGACTTCTATACTTCATTTTTCTATTGCCGTTTGCTGTGATTTGTTTTTACAAAATGTATTGTAGTCGTTATTTTATTGACATACAGATCTCCCTCGTCACCTTATTTCATAATTATATAATTTAACAATTGTAATTTTGAAAAGTTATGTAAGGCACATTGACTTGGTTGTGTCCGTGTTTCAGGTCCACGGTTTAGGATCGGGAGAAAAACACTTACCATGCAACATTAAAGTAATGCGCATTTATTAGCAGCCATAACTTTAGTTCCTTTGACATATTTTCCCGCGAAATTAAAGGGGCCCTAGTTTACCGCCGGCTGAGGGTTAGTAGTCGTTACAAGCCCTTTCAAAATATACCCAATGGTGCCATCAGTGAGCATGTCTACAAAGCTGCCTGATGGATTTGTTTCAAATCCAAGTTGGTCATGTGTGATGTCTCCAGTGGATATATTTTGAAATGGCTTGTAATTACTTATCCTCACACAAATTAAGAAATTGCACACCTTCAGACGCATAAATCAGTTTACACATGAATACAGGACTCAAAACAAAATGTTTTATTACAAAACATGAATGGCTGTAGTATACCATTACAATAAAATTGGTCGCATCCTGAAAACGAAACAAACATGGGCACTTCAATTTCTACCCGAATAATATCATCACATAAAAAACAAAAGAAGACGAGTGAATACTACGGCGTAGCTTCTCCCATCCTTTGTGTGTCCTACAGAAGGACTCACACAAGCAGTCTTTCAATGGACATCTGCACAGACTGAATCTGAGGCTTCAGCTGAGAGCCCTCCTTTATGGTGACCGAGGTGGCGATGACGGGGCGAGACACCCCGCACGCGCGACCCAGGGCCTGCTTGGAGCGCACAAACACGTAGGGGACGTTCTTGTCCTCGCAGAGCAGCGGCAGGTGGAGGATGATCTCCAGCGGTTCGGCGTCGGCAGCCATCACGATGAACTCCGAGATGCCTCTGTTCAGAGTTTTGGTGGCTGGAGGAGAGGCGATAATGACGATATGAGAAAAGTAAAGAGTCACTACTTATTCCCATTACTAGGAATTTATAAGTGAATTTATAAGCATAATGTTATGCCAGGTTAGTCTTTCCACTCCACTTGCATAACACATTATGAAAATGACTACTTTACACATACAAAAATGGCGTGATAGAATTAGGGTTAGGTAAGACAGCACAGTAGGTAGATAGGGTTTATGTTTAATTGGGATATGTTGTACGAAGAGCAGCAGGGGGTTGGGGGGGCACGTGTAAACGCATGCAGCATATGTAGACGGATAGCAGGACAATACGACGTGACATTTGCTTTAGAAAAAAAAAAGATGTGAAGAGAAACCAACCTTCATTGGCCCCCTTTCTCAACTGCTTGTAGCTGGACGCCTGCTGCACGAGGTCCAGGATGGTTTTGGTCATGTTGGCGTCGGCCAGTGGGTAGGCCTTGGGGTTCACCTCAGCTTCAGTCTACCCACAAACCGGGAAAAGAAAAAAAAGAAAAAGGAAATTTAAAAAAAGCATTTGAGATTACAACCACCACATCACCAATAACACACATCGGCCATCGTGGAGACGGACCTTGGCGCTTGACATGCGTCGCACCGGCTAGCCATGATGCTAGGCTAATAACTCACCATTGTGGAGTCGGGTTTGTTCTGTTAATATTCCGGTCCCCTCGGCGAAATGCTTCACGGAGGACTAATGACCTTCGCTCGAGTATTAAAAGAGGAAAAACACAACAAAGTGTACTTGGAGGGGGGAAATGTGTCGGCGTACTGCTGCAGTTACGTTGGGTACACGTGAGTGTGTGAACATGCGTAATAAACGCGAGTTGAAGAAGCGCACCGGAAGTACACCTCGCATGCACTTCCGGTCACACGCACTTGCATTTCTCGTTTCGCCCCGCCCCTCCCCCTTCGATATTATTTGCGATCCCCAGTACGGGTTTAATGACGGAAAAGTGTGGCAGTTTATGTTTATAATATTTATGGTATTATTAACATCTCCTGGTCAACAGCGTTGTTTAACGCGTCCAGGGTGTAATACACACTCCGGCACAGTAGGTGGCGCCTCACCTGTATACGTTGGTTCCTGGCCGCCATTAAAGCAGCAAAGAAGAAGAAGGAGGAGGAAGGCGCCGGGGATTCTGGGTAGGGCATCTCCAGGTCGGCCATATTGCGCTATCTCCCAGGCTTGAAGGAGAGAGAGGGACATATCATGAAGGGGATTCGGGGAATAAGCCAGCTCTCGGTAAGGATGTTGTCGCCATTTAACGCTGGGGGAAATACCGCAAATAGTCGATAATCGATATATATAATCGTCGGGGTGTTGGATAAAGCCAGAGGGCATCTGTCCGTCGTTCAGGTGTCAAGGGAGGAAGTAATCAACACTCACCCTAGAGTTGGGGTCACGCATATCCACAACCAACTGTTAGAAATACCAATACCAAGGACAAACATGATGATTGTTTGCTCATTGGCACACAAGTATAGGATCTGATGATCTGCTGTGAAGGGTTTCTCCCCAATTAACTCAAGTAGTCTCTGTGATACATTAGGTAAATGGAAAGGTGATGCTGTCATTTCTCCAGCTCCTGATCACCCCTTTCTGACACAGATCTAGCTGTGATTGCATGGCATAACAGACTTATGGGGTTTAGGTTGTGTTTATACAACCTAAAACCCAAATCAACATCTTTATTTTGTTCCTCAAAGTCATCCCAACGCCAAAGACCCTCCCCACATACCCCCCCATACCCCGGGGGGGTATGTGTGACCACACACTAACACAAGCTTTGTGTCTGATGTATTTCTAACAACGCTGTTTTCTTGCATTTCCAGACGAGGCTGTACGCAGCCCAGGCTGCACGCCAGGCGAAGGTGGAACATGTCCAGTTCCAACCCCAGGAAGTTCAGGTCAGTGAGCGGGTCTGTCTGTCCCCGTCCACAGAGATGGTTGTATGTGACCACCAGAACCGACCCGTTTCCAAAACCCAGGCCCCTGGCGCCTCTTCCTGCTCTCTCCCGGGGCTGCCCACTCCTACCAGGGTGTCCATGTATGACACGGTGTACAGAGGAAGGCCGGGCTAGGGGAAGGGGAGTGAGTGTGTACGTGTGTGAGTGAGTGAGTGTGTGTGTGTGTGTGACAATAATTGCTGGTACTCAAATCTAGTGGTCTACATTTTTATTGTATGTTGTTGACGGTTAAACAAATTCATGTTGCATGTAACCAAATTCTAGTTGGAATTTGTCAGCTTGTCTCATCTAGATTCAGCTTGCAATGCGTCGTATAATATCTGGACATAGCTACTTGAGTTCATGTGTTTAGTTTTCCTTGCAATGAGTATGAGCCCGAGCCCCACCCCCTGTTAACAGAGTAATAAACTTCTTCTCTTGTGTCCTGTCCAGGTGACCAAGCTCCCCAGTGGACTGGTGATCGCCTCCCTGGAGAACTATTCCCCGGCCTCCAAGATCGGTGTGTTCGTCAAGGCCGGCTGCCGCTATGAGACCCACAACAACCTGGGGGTCACCCACATCCTCCGGTTGGCTTCCAACCTGGTAGGGCACTGCTGTATCATGCATGCATTGAAGGCAGGGTCCAAAATCAACCCCTGCTAGATTTGACCATTTGGAAGGTATAAAAATGCAGGGTTGCATATTAAAACAATTGCTTGGCCGGTAGGTTTTTCCACTCTAGCAGGTAAAAAGACAAAATTCTAAAAGTACATTTTGGACCCTGATTGAAGGCATGTGTGTTTAAAGAGCCGCCAACTTGGGCCACACATGATGCAAACTTTCAAGAGACTTCTTTCATGAAGATTGGTTCTTGTCAAGTCATGACAATTTGAATTTCAATTCCACGTTTCACAAGAAACCCCATCATTGCTGATGGAAATTCATCTTCTGAATCTTTGGGGTCAGGATTGTTGAGTGGTTAGAGTGTTTGACTCCCAGCTGCAAGGTTCTGGATTTGACCCCAATATCTGCAGTCTACCTGTAGGCATCTGGAGCAAAATGCCTAACCCCCTGCCTGCTCATTGAAAAACAAAAAAACTAAATCCTCATCAGATGCAGTCACCTTGCTTATTCTCGATTGCGTTCATTGTTCTAACTTCAGGTTACCCATGTCTCATGCTTTATATTATTGTAAATCTTGAGTGAGGCTGTTGTTCACATGCATTTGCATTTTGTTTTTCCAGACAACCAAAGGAGCTTCGGCCTTCAAGATCTGCCGTGGCGTCGAGGCCGTCGGAGGTCACCTGAAGTCAGTAAACTGAATCCACTGTAGGAATAAATTCTAATGTTAAAATGGAAGTCATGAACAGTGTTCTCACTGATGTGTGTTCTACCTGCAGCGTGACCTCATCCCGGGAGAACATGGTTTACACTGTGGACTGCCTGAGGGACGACATGTGAGTCTAATGGAGCCTGTTCCGTACACACTGGTACCCTAAACCTATGACCGTTTCTTCTTGTCATTTACCTTCTGATATACAATACAAGTGTGACACAGGTAAATTACAAGACCATGTTCCATCGGATTCAGATTTTATTGTTCCCAAACAACAGAACTATGAAGTGCACCGACTCAACTGTTCGGTCATAGGCTAAGTGTTTCACAAAAGAAAATCTGAAAAATTACAAAATCATCAGAAAACATATTTTTAGAATGCGCTGAACTGATTTGTCAGTGAGTATGCATCAGTGGTCCTGACTGGTAGAGCATGGCATTAACGTTGCCAGGGTTAGGGCTTCGATTTCCGGCGCTGGTTCAGCGGATCAACCGCATGCGTTGTAAATTGTTTCATGTGACGCAACTCAGCCAATCAAATCTGAACAATTTGAAAAGCCTTGCCAGAGATGTACAGTTCCAATATACGTTTTTGGGAGGGGTTGAGAACCCCTGGTCCAAACTATCTTTATATATATACTTTATATTTTATATTTTGCTTGAAGATGTCATTGACAGTAATCTGTCAAATTTGACGGGGGTTATTTCACGGCCGGGTTATTACACAGCCCTATAGCCATATCTTGATATCCAATGTGAAATCGTCCAATCGTGTTTTTCTTCCCTTTGTCTTTCCTGTGGGCGTCTCCACGACCTTCAGCGACACCGTGATGGAGTTCCTGATCAACGTGACCACAGCGCAGGAGTTCCGCCCCTGGGAGGTGTCAGAGCTCACTGCTCATGTGAAGCGGGAACACGGAGATGCTGCCAGCAGCGCCCACATCGGTCTGTACTCCTCCACGCCATAAAGGCGGCACGCTAACGCCAGCGGTTCAATGCCAATTGTTGTGCACTGTTCTGTGTGGAATGCAAACAAAGGCACCTTTTTGGTCCCAGCGCAAATATCCTGCTGTCTTACACAATGTAAATTATGTACATTCAGTCGTTAGGCGGATGCTTTTATGAAAAGCGTCTTAAAAGCGACTCTAAGGGCAATAAAAGCATACAATCATCAATATTGGAGCGAGTGCAAAAGTGCTGCATGAGCAGGTTTCTCAAAATAATAAAGGGAAAACAGGACAGATTGCAGCGTAACTAAGTATCAGAGCGTGAGGTTAGTATATTATCTGATACTAAAGCCACATTTCCACCAACAGTCTAGTTTGGTTCAGTTCAGTTTGTTACACATAGGAACGGTTATTTTCACGTTTCCATTGCCAAAAGTTGTGGATGGCATGATGGTCCGTTCCGTTTTGTTGTTTTGCTACCCCTCTGTTGAGGTTCCTAGCACACTGACCAGGGTGAAGGGTGGAGCTAAAAACACTGCAGACCATTGATTGGTCAAGAGAATTGTCACTTTGTGTGACAAAGGACTCACAATGCACAAACCCGCCATTTTTAAATATCCCACCGATTGCGACAGAGGCCTATTTTGCCTTGCTGCCTTCAGCCTTTTATTAAACAAAGCTTGTCCTTGTAATAAACATCTGCATACTGAGAAGAAAGCGTTTACTCTGTTGGGTTGAATAGGATGTCACGATAGACATGGCTATGAACCCTGCCTACATTTTAGGGTCGCTGTTTGTGGTAGAAATGCAAAACAGTTCTAGGGTAAGTTACAGGTGGGCATGGGTTAGGTTACAGTTTCAAGGGTACCATACAGAAAGTGTTTTGTGGAAATGAGCCGTAAATGTTAGTCTTCATTGAGAAACCAAAGGGAATCTGAGGATTACCGCAGTCTGCTATTGTGTACTCAATGCATCTGCTCATCTCTCTTTCTCTCCCTCTCTATCGCCACCAGGTGTGGTTGAACGTCTGCACGAAGCAGCTTACAAGAATGCGCTGTCCAACTCCCTCTACTGTCCAGACTACATGGTCGGCAACGTTCAGTCTGATCACGTGAGAGCCTTTTCTATTCTACGCTTTGCTTTCTGGATGTTCGCATGTCAATCATGCTACAGTGATGTGTGTGTGTGTGGTCTGCCATGTCAGGACATGTACAAACTTTCTTCTTTGTCTCCTCCACAGCTTCACCAGTTTGTCCAGAACAATTTCACAAGTGCCAGAATGGCACTCGTGGGGCTCGGTAAGAATCACCATCTGACTGTTCACCTTATTCTGTGGTCCACAAAATGTAATTGGTGTGTTCACATAGGAGGTTGACGCTAGAGGCTTTACACGCACAATGATGCTCATTCTGCTCAATTCTATGAATATATTGTGCATCAATATAGTGGTTCGATTTCCTAGAATCATCAGTAATAGTATGATAAACACTGCCTTACGATTATGGCATGGCTATTGAATTAACGTCTCTTTTCCTTCCAGGTGTGGACCACGATGTTCTGACACAGGTTGGAGAGCAGTTCCTTAATGTCCGCAGTGGGGCTGGTACCAGCGGGGCTCAGGCCCAGTACCGCGGAGGTGAGACATGCAGTTGTGCACATGTCCAGCAGTCTCCTTGACAGGCTCCCATTACTGTCCTATACTTCTTGTGGACACCCACATTTTTAAGTATAATAAATTATATATTTAACAAATCAAAGTTGTGATTTTGTTTTCATAGTTTAAAAAAATGTATTAAATGTGTTCATTTTCTTTGTCTCCCCCCTGTGGCGTGCAGGTGAACTGCGGCATCAGACCGGGAGCAGCATTGTTCACAGTGCAGTGGTGGGTGAGTCTGTGGCGGCAGGCTCCGGCGACGCCCTGGCCTTCAGCGTGCTGCAGCACGTCCTTGGGGCCGGCCCACAGATCAAGAGGGGCTCCAACACCACCAACAAACTGGTGCAGGGGATCAACAAGGCGACCAGCGAGCCTTTTGAAGTGAGCAGGAAACGATGGCTCTTTTGGGAAATTATGTGCACTTATATTTATTTTAAAGGCTATCATCCATACTAGAGTTACTAATAATGTATTGATTCCACCATTTAATTATTTTACTTTAATGTGCTGAAATGTTGGATGATAACCTCCTTTTTATTTTATTTCCCACAGGCTTCTGCTTTCAACACTAGCTACTCAGATTCTGGTCTCTTTGGTGTCTACACAATCTCCCAGGCTGCATCTGCTGGGGATGTAAGTACATGGCATTAGCTGCCAGGGAGTGTCTGCTATAAAAGACACGTTTCTAATGGAAATATTGATGAAGGGGCATGTTTGCATGGTGTAAATCTCCCATTTGGCCTACTAGGTGGAAGAAGTGATCCATCAGACATAAAAGTAAAGATAAACATGCATAGAAATAAACTCTCTTTCCTCGTTCCTCCAGGTCATCAGGGCTGCCGTGGCCCAGGTCGAGGCTGTTGCCAACGGTGAAGTCACAGCTGCCGACCTTACCCGGGCCAAGTAAGGGAGACGCGCGTACATGCATGGAAATAAAGTTGCACCAAAAAAACACAACAAATTTTATACACTTGAAGTAGTGCGTATGTGTGTTGGGGTGGTGCCTCAGTATTAGTGGAATATTGACCGTAAGCACAACATCCCTACATATAATGTAGTTTTCCAGAACTGTGTTGGAAACAGGAAAGCACTAAAGGAATCCAGTCACAACATCAATAAGTGCTCTCGGTCATTTTGTCTATCAAATTTGGTTTTTATATTCATACTGCGCCAATATTGTATTCGCCCCATTGGACACAGTCCCCTCCTCACACACATGCGCATGCATGCGGTATCGAGTTTGCATGCCAATTTAATGTTATCAGTTTGTTAAAGCTGTGTACTAGGGCTGCAAATAACAATTATTTGGTCTAGAAAATGTCATAAATAAGAGCAAATGCCATCACAAGTTACCAGAGTCCAAAGCAATGTCTTAAATGGTCTTGCTTTATCTGAGAAGCAGCCAAGAAAAACTAAAGTATTCATTTTATGATTCATGAACGAAACCTTTTGTAGCAGCTCTGCTGTGTACCATTCCAACGTCCAGAGGTCGATGTATTGACAGACATTTAACCTGAGTTAAATGAGCCCTGTCATGTAGTTCTCCATTTGAGTTGGGTCATTTGCAATTTTTACACACATTCTGTCACAACATAACGATTATTCTCTTCATTTCAACCACATCCAGCCATTTAAAATAATCTTCTTTAAACATTGGTTGGGACTGCAAACCAGGGCACTTACCGCCCCGCATCACTTGCCTACCATGAGTCTCTGCGGTGTGGCAGTGAATCCAGCCGAGTGTGTTGGTCTTGGCCCTCGTTTGACCCGTGTGTGTGTTGGTCCAGGACCCAGCTGAAGAGCCAGCAGCTGATGTCTCTGGAGACTTCGGAGGGCTTCCTGGAGGCCCTGGGCTCCCAGGCTCTGGCCGGTGGGGCCTACCAGTCCCCAGACGCCGTCGCCAAGGACATCGACAACGTCTCCTTAATCGACGTGGCCAATGTAAGACATTGTACATTTTCGTCTGGAGTTGTACCGAGGCACAAGTAGTAGCGGAAGTAGTATGGATTTCTTCATTGACACGATATTAGAGTCGGAGTTGTACTGGCGGGTACACCTTCACATACAAGGAATATGTCATGGTGTGTTGGTGCTATAAAGCAAATAAATACAAAAGATGCAAAAAACTACAGGAAAAACTAAGATATTAAAAATATACAATACAAAATGAAAAATATATGTGTAAAATATACCTATTGTTATGGGTAATCAATCAGCAATAGGTTATTTGTCCTTGTTTTGTTGCACATCTATTTTCGATTCTGATCGTGTGTTTTTGAGTCAATAATTACTTAAAATGTTGCTTTGTATCCATAGGCTGCGAAGATGTTTGTGTCCGGCAAGAAGACGATGGCGTCGAGCGGCAACCTTGTGGCGACTCCCTTCATCGATGAGCTCTAATCGCTCTCTTCCTAACTGTGCCACACTCTACCGATCTGTCCTGGTCAGCGGTTTAACAGCGGTCGGTTCTTGCCGAAATGCTAAAAAGAGAAATAATGTCCGTCATCCATCATAGTATAACTGTTATGAAACATTCGTCACGGGAATCTTCAACACGGCCCGTTCCTATGTGAACCTGTATGCAGCGACGTCAGAGGTCACGGTCCACGCGTATGCACCGTGACCTCTGACATCACTGTAGGAGGTCACGGTCCACACGTACGCCAACTTGAACTGTATAATTGATGTAAATTAAGGAATAAAGAAAGAACTATCTTGAAGATTTGTGGATTTACTTTACGGTGACAAAATATGGATGTGAAATGAAAAAGAAGTGTGGATTTTCTTCCAACATTGTAGTCTCAACTCTTGTGTATATACTCTACCCCATCCAGTGAAAAGTATGCAGTTGAGCTGCACATTTTGTAGGGGACCCATGAATATGTGACGTACGGCGCACCGCGAGACGGCTAATCTCGCGAGATCGGCCGTCCACTTTAGACCAGATGGACCAGGACCGAGACGGCAGCAGGATCACACTGAGCCCAGTTTTGCGTGACATTAAACGACGGGGCTCAACCAGTACTCGTACCGAAACGTATAGAAACGACACGCACGAAAAATAAGCTACGTTATCGTGAGTACGTTATACATCTATATCTATATATATCTATAGCCAGATGAGGGCTGTTACCACGGAGACGTAGCGTCAGGGGGTCCGTGGAAAGTACGGTACTTTTACGCATAACTCTTCACTAGAGGAAAAAATTGCGTATCGCTAACAAAGGACTTCGCAATAATACGTATTTCTTATCGGTGTGGTGGTGGTGGGGGGGTAAAAAAAAAAAAAAAGAAACGTTTCACGTAAACGGGACCACTTCGGATCCGGATCCAGATGCCGATGACCGCGATCATCGGGATCGGCGATACTCGCCACCTTTGGCTGGAGAGGAGCCAGCTGCTGGCCGGGCCATGGTGGGCTGTCTGAACCCCACCAGAACCACCACCACCAGAACCAGCACCAGAGACCTGCCAGGGGTCTCCCACCCGCCCCGGGACCCGGGGGTGGTCTCCCATGCACACTGCGACGGCGATGGCACCGGAGGAGGAAGTGGGCCGATATAAACACTGCCTGGACCTGGACCTGGATCTGCCGTGTCCCGCCTCCCGCTGGGGGGGTGCGATGTGAGACAATAGAGACAAGACAAGGGCAAGGGGGGTCTGGTTGGTTGTTGTTGTTTTTTTTGTTTGTTTGTTTGTTTTTTTATGACTCACGCATTTGGGCTATGGATAAGCTCACCATCATATCAGGATGCCTTTTCCTAGCTGCAGACATCTTTGCCATCGCCAGCATCGTCAACCCGGACTGGATCAACACCGGAGAGTCCGCCGGTAAGTTAGGTGAGGACACTTCGCTCAGTACACTTGATACCCGCCCTCCTCCTCCATCTCCTCCTCCTCCTCCATCTCCTCCTCCTCCTCCTCCACCTCCCCCCATCCTCCTCCTCCTCCACCTCCCCCCATCCTCCTCCTCCTCCACCTCCCCCCATCCTCCTCCTCCTCCACCTACCACCTTCACGTCCTCGTCATCGTCCTCCTCCTCCACCACCTATCACCTCCTCCTCCCCGGTGTCCATCCCGTGGCCGGTATAGCCTGCACGGCGATGGCGAACCGGGACCAAGGTGATGTTGGGTTGTTGCTTGGTTGTTGGTGATGCTGGTTATTGTGTGAAACTCTTGATAACAGTAAGCAATATGGAATATGAATTGTCTGTGGTCTTCGTCGTCGTCATGGTCACACTGATGACGGGATGGTGGCAACGGTTGTCCGGGCAACTTTGGTATAGGCCTGCAGTAGGCTGCACAGCCCACTGTATATTCATAGACAATAATTACACTACACTGGACCCCTGAGTTCTGACCCCCTTTTAAGTGATGGTGAAATGCTCGTGTGTGTGTGTGTGTGTGTGTGTGTGTGTGTGTGTGTGTGTGTGTGTGTGTGTGTGTGTGTGT
>JAOPJH010000058.1:7638026-7650739 GCA_027122575.1 Merluccius polylepis
GCTTCCCTGCTTAGGCTGCTGCCCCCGCGACCCGACCCCGGATAAGCGGCAGAAGATGGATGGATGGATGGATGGATGGGTGTGCATTTGTGATTTTTGAGACAAATCTGGTCCATACTGTGTGTGTGTGTGTGTGTGTGTGTGTGTGTGTGCACGTGCATGATCTAGACTCCTCCAACTGCAGCGAGCTGTGCTGAGTCTGGACTCGGACATCCCAGACGAGCTGCTGTACGGCCGGGTGGGCTACCTCTTCGCCCTGCTCTACGTCAACAAGGAGATAGGTGGCGACACGGTGGATGAAGGCTCTATTAGCAAGGTAACGTTTGCACGTACACACACACCACTGCAGTAGAAACACAGTGATTGAGAGCCATTGTCAACTAGGGATGGGTGGATATGCGTATCTCCCAATTCGATTTATTGCAAATTTTGTTTACTTTTTAACACTAAACCATGGGCAAAATCATGCACGTCTAGAGACTGTAAATCATGAGGCATATTTCCAAAAACAATGCGCATCACTTGTCAACACACATATTTCAGCAGCGTCATTGCTATACTGGGTGCGGGGCTCCAGAATAACTTTTTACATTTGTTGCACTGGTGCGCCTAACTTTTTTATTTAGCCCGCACATAATTTAGCTGCACCCAACATTTTTCACCGTGCCTTTTGCCGCCGCAATAATACATTTTAAGTCTTTTTTTGTCAGTTTCATACACATTCTTAACACATGTAAATGATTGTAAACCGGAATAAAGTTGCAGATGAATGTTTTCTTTAGTTAAATCACAGCACAAACAAGAAATCACAATAACCTCAATTGTTTAAAAAATAAACATAATAAGTGCTGATGTTTAAAGTGCTTGACAAACTCATAAATAAATCAAACTCAAATAACTCAAACAAAAGTGTGCGCTGCTCCTGGGTCCTAACAGAATATCCCCCTCAGCTGGCCCATGCCCCTGTAGTGTGGCCTTCTTGCTCTTTGCCCTTGGGTAAACCAGTTTGCCACACTCTCTCTTGCATCAAAGTCCTCCAAACTAGGCCCCTCAACACTGATCCGAATCAGGTCCTCCACTGTGTCTGTATGGAGAGATGCTCTTGCATCAGGCTTGATTCTCTTCTGTGAAGAGAACCCCCTTTCACATACAGCAGAAGACACTGGGAGGACCAGCATTATATGGACGAAGTGCAGGATGTTCTGAAACAAACGCATACAAAAACATGTACTTGGGATGTACTAGCTATATTTTTTTAACATTGACCAAAAACCTTGTACTCCAAGCAGTATGGCTCTTTGGTCATCATCAGCTCCCAAAGGCTCGGGTAGTTCTTGTTCTTGAACATCCTGGAGATTAACATCTTCATGACCACAAACTTCCTTTGCCAGGTCAGTGTTGACACCATTTCTGAAGTTAACACAGGGAATGGGAGGAGGAGGCAATTTTTTATTTAAACAGTAATACTGTAACCAGCAACATAATATTGTTGGTGTGGTAAGTCACCTTGTGAGGATGGGGGAGAAGTG
This sequence comes from Merluccius polylepis, assembly GCA_027122575.1. Classification (NCBI taxonomy): domain Eukaryota; kingdom Metazoa; phylum Chordata; class Actinopteri; order Gadiformes; family Merlucciidae; genus Merluccius; species Merluccius polylepis. The sequence goes on from JAOPJH010000058.1 coordinate 7,639,556, forward strand.
ATCCAAGAGGAATGTGAGATCATCAGCACCATGGTCCACCAACTCGTCTTGGTCCTCTGGCCAGGAGTCGTGATTAAAGATGTTAAAGCATCTGACTGCCTTTGCTGTGGCAGATTCTGTAGCACCCTCTCCTATTAGAAAAATAAAGAAATCTCAATAAATAATTATGAATATTTATGAGCCGTCAACTCATATTCGTATGACAGAGGTTTAGCAATAATGTAACTTCACTTGCCTAGAAGGCTACAGAATCTGGCCTTCAGATGTTTAACAGAGAACTTTATTGTTGCCTCCATTGCTCTCTAAAGTTTAGGGGCACCCTTGCTAATAGCCTCATCTTCTGCCAGATTTAAGATTGTCTGTGTGTACAGCGTAAAAAAACAGATTATGTGTTTGATATTATGTGTTTTCTGTTTAACACAAAAAACAAAGAACAAAAATGAGAATGTAACTTGAAACTTGTAGTACTGGCATTTCAGCCTATTCATCCTGTTACATCTTCTGTTGCCGAAGGGCTGCCTGGAGCTGTGCCAGTCTGCCACCAGGCTTGGGTCTTGCTGCCAACACCTCTGTGGTCACCAGCAGATTTTCAAGCCCACTGCCTGTTTAGACAGACATATCGAGCAGTTTTACAGACACAGCTGAAGCCAAACACTGAATTAAGTTGGAAATCCTATCCATTTTTATGTCTCCCTTATCTGAGGTAGGATAATCTAATTTCTCTGAAGTAGAAGACTAAAGAGACTAAACACATCAGCAAGGAAGTGACAAAAAACCACGAATGTGCCATCCTCCATCATTTTTTTAATCTACAGTATATTATAAACCCAGACCAACCATATTCACAATCACAACAGATACGCAAACTAAATTCTAAAATCAAATTGATAATGAAGGCACAGTGACACTAATGTAAGAAATTCTCTAAACAAGTCAAGCCTTTCTGAATTGTCCTGCAATATCCGCATTGGCAGAATACCCTGCCAAGTGGTCCATATGGCAGTAGACTGCAGTGAACTGTCCATGGTTGTCCTTCCCAGGTCTGAGGAAGGAAGCCACTGCGTTCCTTTAACCCCACTGGGGACCAGCACATTCAGCCCAAGGTCTGCTCTAAGGGCCTTGAGCTCCCTCATCGATTTGTGACTGAAGTGATACGTCTTCCACACCATATGGAGCATGTCATATACTTGACCGATCATTATATTGTCCCGCTGGACTGACAACATGGCCAGAATCCCCCTTCTTTCTATTTGATTAAAAGATAATGCATGCACATTGTAAAGCCTACAATGAAGGATATCGGGCTGTCCTAAATAAGCCTTACCTGTGAGGCATGCAATGAAAGGGCACAACAAAGTTCCCTGCCTCTTGCTGCAAAAGGGCTATAACTCCCCCTTTGTGGCCAAGATTAACTGCAGCACCATCTGCCCCCATAGCCACAGTTTTCTCAAGCCAGTCCCCACACTGTTCCCCGAGAGCAGCAAATGCTTTTTTTTTGTGGCAGCATAGACTCAGGCAGTGTCATTGCTGTAGGTCGGATTTACATTTAACCCGTTCTTTTTCATAAGGATGATCTGGGACTTAAATTCTGGGACTGGGACTTAAATTGTGTAAATGGCTATATTCGTTGGCTATATTGTAAGCAGTGTTAAATTGTATTATCATTTCTGACTCCTTACTGCTTCTGTTTGCCGCTGCCTGGCGCTGAAAAGCTGCGGGGAGGGGGGCTGCTCTGCCGGCCATGCACCTGTCACGGCACAGGACGTGATTGTTGGAGACATTGTGCTTTTTCAACGTTTCAATTCTGAACGTTGATGTTCCGACAGCAAAAGCACTTTTCCCAGCTATGCTTTGGCCGCACTCTTTGCAATAAATGCAATGCATAATTTTGGCGGTTTTTCATACCTGAGCCACGGAAATTGGACAAGCCATTCTTTGCGAAAGGCATATATTTTGGGCTTTTTGTATGTGGTTGGCTCTGGCTCTGAGTCAGATGAGGCCATCTCCGCCGAAGATGTTGGATCAGGAGTAGGCCTTTTACCAGGGACAGGGGAGACAGGTGGTGGAGTGGTTACCTCTGCCGATGGTGTCTGGGCTGGGCCTATCAGGGCCGGGGACAGGTGTATCGGGTACCACAGCATTTTTCTTGATGAAGAAACATTCAATAGTGCTCTTCATTTTGAATTAAATGTTGTTGAGGTTGTGATATCGCTCGAGCCGAAGTACAGGGCGCGGTTTCACACGTGCCTTATTTTTTTCCCCCACCCGCATTCAGCGAAGAAGAATATCAGGGTCAGACAGTGCGTTGAAAACCTCTGGATCATAGAAATGATATGGTCTGGATCAACCCATATCCCGTATCAAACGGCCTATGGGCGTGTGGATTGTCAGTGAGGCACATAGACTGAATGCGGGCACTTTTTCTATATGTGACTGTTTTCCAAGCAGAGGCAGATGTGATGGTCTTAGAGATCCTTTTTCCTTATTGTGGAACAGTCATGCACACACACAGACACATAAATTGACCGACACAATTAGAGCGTGTGTGTTTGTTAGGCTTGCCACGGTCAGCGTTACCGGTTTTACACGATTACATCACTTGCCCACTGTCCACATCGTCGTTACAATTTAGTGCTGACACCCCTAGCAGGTCAGTGACTTGCGATCGATTGTCATAATAACCAGGTAGGCTACAACCGTCTTCCTTGTTTTTTCACACCACAAACAAGGTAGGAAAACACGTCTGGAAATGTGACTTGCGGTAGCTTGTTGACATCCCTGACCACTCTTTGTGTTTGTACGCATCGAGTGATTTGTGTTGCGCATTTGGAAAAACCTGTTGCCCATTGCAGTCCATTAAAACCCTAAAATCGCCACTGGATAGGCGCCATGCGCCAAGCTGTCATCTGTTTTATTGTTGTTATAATAAAACGGATGATGGCTTAAAATAATAATGAACCAACCTTCTAAGCTTTGTTTTGTTCAAAGTAAGGGGAAGATCTAGGCCTATCTAAAGTTAAAGATCACAGTAAGCACTGTACAGACATTTAGCGTAATTTTCTGTAAAATGTCTGGTGTAATCGGTAACACCGCTGTTGGCACGTTTGTGTGTGTGTGTGCGTGCGCGCGCACACATTCTGACTCACTCATATAATCAGTGTTTCTAATGCTGTCGGACCAGCTGTCTCATTCGGTGTGTTGGCAGGGAAAAAGTAAAACACACACACCACAGAAAGGTGACGGCAGCAGTGCTGACAAATGGCCCTTGTTGGATACATAGCATGGGAATATTATGACAAATGAGGGAGCTAAGCTTTCTGCCACGACCAGCTAGCCATGTATCACTTGGGAATGATGGGAAACAGTCCTATATTGAATCTCTTTCATGCACATTTGGAGGTTTTAGACTTGAAGAATGTTATGTATTTGTTTATAACAGGCAAATATGAAGTTAAACGAATAAAATTATAGGCACAAGCATACATTTTGGAAAACATATTTACATTTAATACAAATTAGAATTTAAAAAGTCTGATGTGCTGATGCATAACCAAAGTGGAGAATCTAGACCTTTAGCATGCACACAACATGATTAAGTCAAGTCAAATTTATTTATAGAGCACATTTAAAAACAACCAACATTGAAAGTGCTGTACAGACCAGAGCAGACAGCTAAAAATCACAAAGAAAAAAAGACATACAACAATGCACACAATTTATGGGCACAAATTCACTGCTCAAAACAGAAATCAGCCATATCAGGAGGATTCAATGGCACAAGAGAGCCGCGTGAGAGTTTATCTGGATCCAGTGTTTCCCCTAGAATTTGTTTGTTGTGCGTTGTATGGCCACGACCATGCGACAACAGCCCGTATTCACATGCGTCGGAATAATTTAAAATGAATACAATTACCTTAGAATCATTATAGATAGGATTATCCATGTTTGCCTTTTGTGTCTTAATTTACTTAATTTAGCTTTTGACAATCTGTAGAAATGATATCAAAAAATGAAATGCCAAAACACAGAAAATTACTTGCAACATTTATTTAAAATGAAGTGTGTAACAGTGGCTTCTGTGAGTTACAAACATTTTCTCAAGCTCAGTGACATAGTCTAATCCTGCCTATGAGCATTTTATTTATTTATTCTGGGCCTTTGGTAGAGGATCTCCAGGGCTCTTCCATAGGGGAATTTGGTGGTGGGGGGCCCGTTGATGCTCAAACGTATACATGTTACGTACAAGCCGAGCTAGCTGCTAAACCCCACTGCTGCAACCAACAAACTCCAAAAATCAATTCAACAGCTCCACCATCTACAGTCAGACACGGCTGCTTATTTACTGCTGAATTACAGCTCAAAAGTCAGGCACTAACGGTTGCCTGGGACACACTGCCTGCGTGAAATATGGTGTGTGTGGCATTACCTCTTTTTTTCGGTGCCCATGTTAATATGGGTTGATAGCTGACAGTACTTTGCTAACTAAGCAGCCAATCGTATCAATCGTTGCTTACCTTACCGTGAACTGACGCTGTGATCAGTGACGTTGGAGAAGAAGCGTGACACTCGCGTTACCTCACTCATCAGAGAATGGCCGTGAGAAGCTACGTGACAGCTGCAGCGTGTCTTCTGCAATAACTTTATTTACAACTTTTTGGTTATTACCAAATAACCCAGCAATGTTATAGCTATGTGGTTGCTTTGGTTATAGCAGGCCAGCCGCCATGTCAATATAGTTTTGTTAGACTAATAGAAATAATGTTACACCTCTATGGCTTGCCAACAGTGAGTCTTTCATTACTCTGATTTGGACCAAACAATAGTTGACCAAATGAAATTGGGCTTATTGGAACCACAACTGTGCCCAGTGGATACCATGTATTTTAAGGCAATGCAGTTTTGTATAGAGAGGTGATTTCCATAACTCAGAGTTCATCAGCATGCAGGCGCAAAGTAAAAATAATTAAATTTCTCAGCTACATTGCCGCCACGCCCATTGAGAGCACCTATTACGTTGCCGTTACCCAAGTAATCAATCTCTCTGTCAGCTGTCACATCCCATAGTGTGTGTGTGTGTGTGTGTGTGTGTGTCGTTGACATGCTTTGAGTCCTGGAGAGGAAAAAGCAGAGGAGGGGTGCATTCTCCTCATCGTTGGAATCGCCATGATTGAACTTTGCCCCAAAGGAGTCTTGTGTCCATTTCATTCATACATTTTGGATTGTCAGTATAACTGCTAATGTTAATAAAATACATTCATATGGACTATCTTCAATCATAATGACAATATTCAAGGACGAATCAAATGATGTAGGAGGGTGACTTCCACTATTATCATTCATGTGAAATGACCATACTCTGTCTATACAATCACATTGAAGCAGCATGTGTTAATGTCTTACCAAAAGGTGACCTTTACAAGGGAATCTCCAATAATTGTAATGAAGTATAAATAACTATCAGGCCTATATAAAGTAACCTATATAAAGGGAGTAATAAAGACTGCTGTCCTTCAGGGTGTGAGAGAGCTGGATATTTGATATACTCAAAAGGTATATGCACCTGGCGCGGCAGTAGCTCAGGGTAGAGCAGGTCGTCTGGCAACTGGAAGGTTGTAGGTTCGATCACCGGCTCCTCCGAGCTAATTGTCAATGTGTCCCTGAGCAAGACAACCTAACCCTTACTACTCCCAACAAGATGGCTGTTCTGTTACATGGTTGGCACCTTAGGTGTGTGAATGTGTATCTTGATGAGCAGGTGAATGTGAGGCACTAATTGTAAAGTGCAATTAGTGGCCAGAAAAGTGCTATATAAATGCAGTCAATTTAAAGTAGGTCATATGTCAATCCGGAATATGTTTATCATGGTTACCTAGACCACTGCAGGAAGTACGGGTGGATTATGATATGATGAGATAAATATGGAGAAAGTAGCATAGTAGTGTCCAAAAGCTGGGTGTTTATTACCTGTATTTCCTACCAAACAAGTGAGGATGAATTCTTAATTATTGAACTTAATTTGATCATGATCAAGATTGTTTTTTTTGGTTTAGTTTTCTGTGGATAATAGCTGACAGTAATCCAATTAATTAAAGCAAAATCTATGCAGTCTGATAATATATAATATCGGACTGTTTAGCAATGACCATTTTCATTTTACATACATAGGATGAGATTGTGTCTCACCAGCAAAAAAAAATGATGATGCAACGAAAGACAAAAAGATAGAATAGAGGTGCTCCGGATTGTCATTGAAAAATCATGTTCATTTTTATTTTCTATTGCATGTGCCAGGCCAGTCAAATTTCACACACACTCATTTAGATTCTTATACAATCTTATATTTTAAAAAAGTATGTTTTCAAAATACTTCATTTATTATGCATACATTTAAAATATTTTACTACAAAAATATATTTGTTGATATCATTACAGCTTATTTGATGTTGACAATATAGAGTCCTATATCGCCATTGTTTACATTTGTGGTAGGCACACGCACACTAAATGCTCTTCGGCAGAATTGGTACAAGGAAGTCATTTTGACAAATTTGATTGGTAACAAATATTTTGGTGAAGCCAGGAGACATTTTGATCACCCAGACCGGTATTGTCCTTTAAACGCTTAAGCTTCATGTTTGTTGCCATGTGTTTGTGGAGCATGAATATGTCCCAGCCATATTGATCACCATCATCCACCTAACACAAACAAACGTGGCTTGCAGCAGTAGTTGCCCATTATCTTATAAGTATAACTATCTCTTGATGTTCTCTTGCTGTGTCCCCTCCGTCGGACGGTTTTGACACGCATGTCCTGTGCTCTGTATTGTCCTCTCTTCCTTCCTGTTGAGTTTCCTCCTCAGGGTGGTTCACGTGTTTCTTGCAGGGTAACCATCTCTTGGCTGGTTTGACCAGGCCCAGGAACACGGCCCCCAGAGCCATGCCCGCGGTGCAGGAGTAGAACGCAGAGCCGTAGTTCCCGGTCTCATCCACCAATAAACCTAAGAGTGGTTACATGATTAACAACCTTTTATAGCAGGGCACTGAATTAGTACCAGCCAAAAAAACAATGGTAATTTATTGAGGTCAAATTTGAACATTCCCTAGCCATTTGGCCAGTGGACAATAAAAGCATCTGCTAAATACCTTAAGAGAATAGTAAAATTTAGTTACATGTTAAATACTACTAGCAGTACTAAGCTCCTTTTTTATTGTGACTGAATTATCAGTTCCATGTGGCATTCAGCCCACATATACAATCAATCAGACCAAATAAGGACATCCTGCCATCCCTACCTCCCAGCGGTGGGCCGGCCAACCCAGCAAAGCTCTGGATGAAGACGTAGACCCCGGCCGCCGAAGCCATCCTCTCAATTCCCACCACGTCGTCCTCGGCCAACAGCGGGATGTGGGTGCACGATATGGAGCCCATGAAGAAGCCGAATGCGGCGCAGCAGGCCGCCAGGCCGTAGAACTCCCACACCAGCGTGAAGACCAACAGCACCAGCGCCATGGAGACCACGCACCCCAGCAGCACCCACAGCTTCTTCCCTCTGACCTGCGGCTGGGTCAGCACCCAGCCGACGGAGAGGCGGCCAAACACCTCGGCCACGGCCATGATGGACAGCATGTAGGTGGCCCGATCCCGCTCCACACCGCGACTCACGCTCAGCTCGATGATGTAGAGCGGCGGCGCGAAGAAGCCCAGCGTGGCGAACAGTCCGAACAGGGAGTAGCAGATGAAGCTGCCCTCACGCAGGATGGAGAAGTCGAGGAGCTTCACCTTTGGCCGGGCATCGACCGGTGGTTTGGGTCCGTCCTCCCGCGTCGCTCCTTTCTCCTGCGCTCCTTGCGCCTCGACGCTGGCACATTCGGCCTCTCGCCGGGCGTCGCTCTCCGTGCATCCCGATGCTTGTTTGTCGCACGCCTGGGAGGAGCTCTTTGGGTTCAAGTAGACCATCTCCGACTGCCGCGAGGGCTTGACCACAATGGGCCGGAGCAGAGCCCCGCACACGATGATGGTGCCCTGCAGCGCTCCAATCACCACCATGGTGTGGCGCCAGCCCACGCGATCTCTCAACGCCGCAAAGGCTGGAGGAGAGAAGGGGAGAGAGGGACTGTTAGAGGGAGTCCTTTTATTAAATTACAGGAACCAAACACAGTTTGATCATTATTTTTCAGACATTGCAGAAAAAACTAAAAAAGACAAAAAGGAGATAGACAGACAGACAGAAAGATTGACAGATATTTATTTATTGTAGTACGTAGCATACCCATTTCAACATACCGCATGACTTCTATTACATCATCTGATCACACACGCCGCTGTGTGCGGTTTCTCCATACATGCAGAAAACGCTGTATTACAGACACTCGCTCAGCACTTTGATGACATTCACACATCGAGTCGTAGAAACCTCATGACACTCACCGGGGGCCAGAGCGAACATGGCGAAGGACTCTCCCGTGGACGCCAGGGCCGTGACCAGGGACCGTCGGCGGTCAAAGTACTGGGATAAAATATTCACTGTGGGCAGGAAGGTCAGACAGTATCCCAGACCTGCAGGAATGAATGAGGAAAAAAAGACAAAAACTCCTATTTTAATATAGGAACAGTTGACCAAGTAAAACATTAGGCTAATTCTTAAACCAAACCCTATCCAAAACCTACCCCCCCCCCCTAATCCTATACTAACCCTAATCTAACTAAAATGGAAGGAGTCTCTGTATGAATGTATGTATGTCTGTCCTTCGATTTTCTGCCCAAAAAGCTGCAAGCAGCAATACCGGAGGTCACAATACTAACCCTCTTACTAACCCTATCCCTATTACTAAATGCTGCTTAAATGGTAAATAGCTGAGCCATACCTGCCACTATTCCAGTAGTGATGTACATTTCCTTGATGGAGGAGGTGAAGGCAGAGGTGATGGTTCCCATGACGATGAGGGTCCCTCCCAGCATAACAACAGGCTGGAAGCCGAAGCGGATGGTCAGCACAGACGAGAGGGGGGCTGTGGATGAGTTGAAGGTTGTCATGGGTACTTACTACATACGGCAGAGAGAGAGAGAGGCCAAGTGTACTACACAGTTTTAGCTTGGACTGTTCTCAACCTAACTTAAAGCGTCTGCTGCCAAGCAACTAAGTGAAACCTAAATGACAACAGTTAAACACTGTCAGTCATTTCCCCCCCGCCAAGAAAATGTATAAAGTTGGATTGCATTGAATTACTCTTTTTTGAGTTGCAGTTGCCTTTGTCTATGGTTTAATGTGGTGGGTTTCTATCATTTCATTAGCAGTAAAGATGTTTGTCACTGTCACAAGTTTTCACCTAGTACAGCAACTCTCTGAACCATGGTGTTCATCACTAATGACCTCTGACCTCTTGACACTCACCCATGAAGGTCATGACGAAGACGCAGATGGAGATGACCCAGGAGACCCTGCTGTTGCTCTCCCCAAACTCCTGCACCAGGTCCTGGAGGAAGACGCCGAAGCTCTTGATGGTGCCGTAGGTAAACACCTCGACCACGAAGAAGGCCACGGCCACCAGCCAGCCCCAGCCTCCGTCTGGGACCTCCTGGTACACGTTGGGCCGGAACAGGACGCATCCCCTGAGTGTGTGCACTGCCATGGCAGAGGCTGAGGTAATGAGAGAGCAGTACAGCGGTTAATGTCGTTTATTACAGAGGTGCGGTTGGTGTGTGTCAATGATTCATGAATGGGTCCATTTTTGGGGGTAAAGGCTGTAACATAAAAAATTAAAATAAAACGAACAACAAGCTTTTCCTGTGGGAATTAATCATCATTGTTTTAGTCGAATCATCAACTAAAATAAACCATACAAACTAAACTTGGGTTATCGAGTTATAGCACATTCAATGGTAACATCAACAGTTCACAACTTCTCAAACAGTAAATTAGGAGCTCTTTGTTTTCAAAGAGGCTGTGAACCGTTTTACTGTTTTACATGTGTTCATAATAGACAAAACTGCACTTGTAATTGTAATGTCATTGTAATTACATTTAGGGCATTTAGCAGACACTTTGGACAAAAGCGTCTGCTAAATGCCCTAAATGTTAATGTAATTACAATTACAAGTTACAATTGCGTTTGACTGTTTTACATGTGTTCATATAATGAACAAAACTGCATTACAATAACCCAGAATCGCCTCTGATGAACTTTACTGCTGAACTTAGCTTAACTTATGTCAGTTTTGTATCCATTAACTAACCTATATACCTATATAACATGTTGCCAATTGACCCAAACAGGAAGCTGTGTGTGTGTGTGTGTGTGTGTGTGTAATTGTGTGTGTGTGTGTGTGTGTGTGGGGGGGGGGGCTTAAACCCCTCGCAACAGATGGCAGGCCTGTTCAATAATCACTGAAGGCATTAGGCTGTGAGTAAATTACGTTACATATCAAGTTACAAGTAACGTAATGAATATAACCCAGAAGACATTGCGTGTCGCTTCGGACCAAAGTGTATCCCAGAGGAGTAAAAGTAAGTAGTATTCAATTTAACACACTGATATTACAATAACCCACAACAAAAAAAGGAAGAAATATGGACTTTGTAATGCTGACGTTTCAGTGTAGGACGAAAGCGTCACACACCGTCATACATAGGTCTACTTCTTACGCCAGTTCCGGCGCTTTGCATCCAATAAGAGACCGCATTGTGTTGGCCTGACCCCGACTCTGTGACCATTGTAGACAAAAACCCCTAATAAACCTTACTTAATTTTTTTTTTTTTTAAGTATGTTTTCCCCCCTTTCCTCCCCCTGCCGTGACGTCCCCCCACCGGCCGCCGCACACTTTTCATTACGGTAAAGCCAGGGTGCCTCTCAGGTCTGGACTCGTACCTCGCGGGTCGGAACTCCCTGCTCCCTCGTGGTTCAAGTCCCGCCCGGCGCGTGGTGGTCGCTAGTAGAGGTCCGCGTGCGGTTCACCGTCTCCGGCTGGGGGGGGTTGGGGGAGACCCGGGTTTCCCCCGCTCCGCCGTTACCGAGTCGGCTGAACCGGTCTGGTTACTGGAGCTCCTGGTACGGCTGTGGGAGTGGGAGTCCACATGAGGACCGGTAGACTGAGACACAGAGAGAGAGAGAGAGAGAGGGGGGGGGGGGGGGAAGGGAGAGAGAGAGTGGGTGAGAGGGAGAGAGAGAGAGAGAGAAAAGAGTGT
>JAOPJH010000058.1:7692917-7705064 GCA_027122575.1 Merluccius polylepis
CGATTGAGGAGGCATTTCATAAGCACTTTGTAGATAGTTGGGAGTAGGGAGATGTCTCTCCACGTTGCTGGGTCATCAGGTATGTTATCTTTTTTCGGGGTTCTATAGATAAGGGCTCCTTTCCATGACAGTGGTATTTTTTCGTTTGTCAGGCAGACATTCAAAATATGTGTAAGTGCTGTACATGTCCATTGTTAAGTTGCCTTAAGCGTTTCGTACTTAACACCATCCGATCCACTTGCCTTGTTGTTCGGTAGGCTTTCAATCACCCTTAAAACCTCCTGAGGTGTAAACAGTGAGGTATTTGGTGTTTCGGTAGGGGAATTTATCTCTAGCGCTTCATGCCAAGGGCGTCAGGGCGCTCGCAAGTGGCCGTTTTATTTAAATTTTTATCGGAATAGTAGTCATAGACGCGCTCTATATCATTAGTGCTTGGTGGGGGTTGTGGGTAGTTGCTGTTATTAAGAATAATTCTGATGGCTTTGGTTTTGTTATTGTTCCAGAGGTAGGCAATTTCATCGCGGCTTACCTTTCTGGGGAGCCTCTGCTGCTGCGTCCTCGTTGCCTTGTTGAGCGCTGGCCGTGACCTCCCGCGTGAAGCGCAGCTGTTCCTTTATCCAATCCGTCAGGGTCTCCGGTGCTCTGTCTGTCGGGGCCTTGCAGTGGATTGGTAGCTTGCTGAGGATTCGTATTGTGTATTTGAGAAGTGGTAATCCATAAGGTATGCCATTCCGATGGTGGGCTGAGTAAGTTCAGTTTTTGTGATAAATTCCGTTTAGTATCGCCAGTAATTTATTCCAGGGTGTCGGGTCTTTTCCTGAGAAGGTTATCCTCTGCCTGTCTTCGATCAGCTTAGTGTCCAAGATTTTTCGAAAGGCTCTTTTGTCTGCTTCAAACTGCAGCCATTCCTCATCAGAGAGGCGATGGATGTAATCGCGGAAATCGCCCGGGTTGTCTGGTCTACCTATCGCCAGGTGAGGCGCCGGGTCATAGGTGCCCCACTGTTGTTTGTATACCTTGCCGGACTTGCAGGCTGATTTTAGGGTCTCCTTTAAAGTTGTTATGAAGCACATTATGAAAAGCACTTTCAACTGCATATTAAACTTCCCTTTCTGCGTTTTCGACGGCAGTTACGACGGGTGAGATGTTATTTCAGTGTTTGCATCTGGTCCGCGTCAGAACCGCGTCCGCCCCACACACACACACACACACACACACACACACACACACACACACACACATACACACACACACACACACACACACACACTCACACAAAGGCTCACCTCCTGCATGATGTCCAGTGTGTAGTGTGAAATGTCCCACACCTGAAGACACCCAGCGGAGTCCCCGGAGACCAGGATGCGGTTGTGGAGCTGATCAGAGCCCAGTGATAACACACACTCACCTGGCCGATCCGGGCCGTAGAACTCACCTGTGATGAGGGAGAAGACGGTTAACTATTTACTATTTAGTAAAGCAGACGCTGTCATCCAAAGCGACAGTGAGTGTATTTAGATACATCCATCACTATTGAGCAGGAAGGGGTCAGGTATCTTGCTCAAGGACGCCTACTGGTAGACTGAGGACATTGGGGGTTCAACCCAGAACCTTTCGGCTGGGGGTCAAACATCCTACCCTACAGTGTTTCATACAGCACATGTACAGTACTAGTTCATAGCTGACAGTTGATAGCTGGTTTTAAGCAGCCTGGTTTAAGCCTGGTTTAAGCAGCCAGAGCCCCAGAGTCAGACTGATTAGACTCTGGGGCTGAGGGTGAGGCTGCACACCTGTGGTGCATGAGACTCACAGATCAAGACACCCAGGATAAACCAGCTATCACCTAACACTTAGGAAGAGCCTCTGTCATGACAGCATGTACCATCTGCTCTGGCTAATAAACATTTTGCCAACTCTCCAATAAACTGGCTTCTAGAACATCTACCTGTATCCTGTGTCGGAGGTGCCCAACAAAGCCACACGTGGCGTGTGGTAGGGTCGACTGCCACAAACGGTTACTTTGTTATTGTTGTTTTTGGAAAGCAGTGATGTGACAAATGGTCACATCCAAAATGGTAAAATGGTCGGACATCCGGACATTGCTTTTAACCTTAGCCAAGTTATGCAGGACTGCCTTTCCTCGGCTGAAGCTGCCAGTACGACCCTGGCCTAAAGGATTTGTTTTGTCACAAGCAAAGCATTTATGCTTTGTTTTTGTTAGGAGAAACACCAGTCAAGCTTAAGTCTGGTGAGTGTTTAACAGTTGGTCAACACCAAAAAGGGCTGTGATTCATTTAAAGAGAAACCGTTCACATTTAAATAATTGTACTATTCATTTTAACCGGAATAAAGATGAAGTGAAAAATTATGTTTTTGGTGTGATTTGCATTTGCCCTTATTCATGTATGACGGATGAGGGAAGCCAGAAATTCCTCTCTACCAGACAAAGAAATGCACACATATGGATACAGACACAAACATACACAAACCACCCTGTGCATGCACACACACACGCCTCCGTGCATGTTTCCCCTACCACTAAACACAGCTAGGTTGTGGAGTGGCATAGCTGTGGGCTGACAGAAATGGCCCCGGCACACAGCCAAGTCCGCCGTTCACCCCAGCCATCAGGGCAGTCATGGTTTATAAATCCATCTTACGGACGGATAATTAAACGTGACGTCTGGCTGTCTTGCGGGGTCACGGAGATTAGGTGAAGTGACACAATTCCCTTCCACCAAGTCTTGTCGATGTTTGTGCATCGGAGGTTATCTAGTCACATCCCTGTCTGTCTATCCTTCTATCCATCCATTATTCAAATCATCCATCCGTCCGTCCATCTAACATCCATCGTTTAATGTGTTATTACTGTCTGTGTGCTCCTCAGATTCATTTAATTTATGTATCTGAGAGATCCATGCAAGTATGCACTTCTCGCCCTCCTCTCTCCCGTCCCACACACAGGACGCATGCACACGCACACGCACACTCACCGTGCGGTTGTGTGTGTCCTGCCAGGCTCCAAAAACACAGAGAGCCCCCCTGCGAGGAGACCAACACCGCTCGGTTCCTCCACTGTCTGTCAGCAGCCCTGTGCTGCAGGAACAGCAGGCGGTCTACAGGGGGCGCCACACTGAACCAAACAGAATAACAAACATATGTATTGTATTGTATTACATATGGTATTTGGTGGATGCTTTTATCCAAAGTGTCTTACAATTCAATTTTAAGTGAATACATTGTTCTTCCCATGTGTCAATCGAACCCCTAACCATGGCAGTGTTATTTAATGGCACGCTCTATAGCAATTATGCCCCACAAGGCCAAGCAATGTCGCTAGCAATTGAGCTACCCGAGACCAAATATTATAACTAGCATGCAAGTATTAGCGTAGTGTATAAAGTTTACTGAACTAAAGTATTGTCAGTGTGTATTTGGTCTATAAATAAGGGAAAATGAGAGCCTAACTGCTTAAAGCAGAGCCTCCTCACCTTGTCTGTGTGTCCCTCTGTAGCCGCTGCACCGGCCCCTGTGTCTCCACCCTCCAAATGATGACCTCTCCATCGTAGCTCGCCGTGGCAACGACTCCCAGGGCAAGGCAAGAACACACAGCCAAGATGTCCGACTGATGTACACCCTTGGACTTCCATGACATGTCCGCCCTCACGTACACATCCTAGTACACATCGAGATGTAGAAGATAGAGTAGAGTAAGAGATGCTGCGTTTCAGCTAGTTTCAGCTAGAACATGCAATGTTGAGTTTGCCACCCGGCATTTTGTCAGCTATGGACGTATTGTTTTGTTTTTCTCGGTTCAAGGTATTACCATGGTTTTGATGATTTCAGTTGTACGTGTGACAAAAAAAAATGTTTTTTTTGTTAAAAAGTCGAAATACTGGCATGAACAATCCCTTTGTCCCATGTAAAGTGTGTACCTAAGATATCACCTGAAAAGCAAGTCTCTCATTCATTCAGATTCTTCTCCACGTTTTGATTTTTCACGTCACTAGTCGATATAATTTACACCCAAGTCCATTTAGTACCTGTTTTTGACCAAAGATGTTTTCTTAAAAAACCCACTACTGTTGACGTAGGAAAACTTGGAACAGAATTCGAAGAAAAATGCTCAGAATTGACTGTAAAAACACTAACACAGACAGTGTTTTCCTGTGGTCTTCAAGGTAAGGAATGTCTGCCCTGAGCAGTGGGCTATATGGTGTAAGGTTGGGAAAGGAGGAGGGGAACAGTGGAGTGGAGAATTTAGGTGTGTGAACTTGGTGGGCTGCAAACCCAGACTCTCACCCCAGGGTTGGAGGTTTATGTGTGTTTATGCTGGCAGAGATACATTCGGTCTGCTATAAGCTGGACCTGGGACATTGGCTTCTGTGTTAGGGTGTGTTTCTGCGTGTGTGTGCATGTGTGTGTCTGACTGATGGACAGAAATAATTGATTGGCATTCATTTGGATAGAGACATGCCCTTGATAAATATGCATGCTTGCTTGAAATCACAGTCAACATACTTCCTGTTAAAACATTGCCCCAGAAACTATGTGAGGTTTCTTTTCACGCTGCGTAGTACGAAATTTGGCTAAGCAAAGTCACGCTCACCTCGGCACCTTTGATGTCATACAGAGCTATCCGCTGGCTCCACCCCACTGTTAGTAACTGGTTGCCATGGAGACAGGTAACCCCGGTGACCTCTGAGGTGGAGAACGCCGCCAATTTGTGCAGGTTCTGACCATTCAGTAAGTCCCACACCTGTGTTACAGCACACATGATACAAATTAGTAAATGAGTCACAACGTCTTCTTCTTCTTCTTTGCTAATAAGGAGGAGGTTGCGAACCAAACCTTGACGGTTCCATTGCGTGCCCCAGTGATCAGTCTTCTGCCGGTGGAGTCCATGGACATGCAGCTCAGCTCCTCTTCTCCGTGAGCGCCGTAGATGGTGAAGGACCTCTGCCCTGTGGCCACGTCCCACACGCCCACAGAGGAGTCATGGTGTCCGGTCACCACCTGGCCCAGCCTGGGGTTGTACAGGGCAACAGAGATGGGCGCACCTCGTCGTCCGTATCTCCCCTCACGTCCCTCCCTTTCCTTTCCTGCTGGCACTGCTGTTGTGTCTCCTCTCCCCTCGGCCAATTGCAGGAGAGCTAGGTAATCTTTGCAGGCCACCAGCAAGTGGGGCGGGGCCTTGCCAGGAAGCGGAGCCTGCACCAACAGGAAGGGGAAGCTGCTTTGCAACGGGGAACGGCCCGGCTTGAGGCAAGGGAATGGCAGGCGGACAGTTCTCAGGCAGTGGTGGGAGGAAAGATCCCATATCTTCAGCTCCTGTTGAAAGAAGACCATGAAATAGCTACAAACAACCATGTGACATTTACTGCATTTATTTCAAGTCATTTTGACAGACTTTGAGGCGAGATTGAGATGTTTTTACATTTGTCTTTACTCGTTTTAAATGGGTCAAATTGTATTCAATAGGTCAATGAATTGCGGTCAAGTGCCTATTAGGGGGGTGGTCCTGCCAGGGTTAATGGTTCAATTCCCACTGGGGCCACCCATGCTAAAAATGTATGCATTGTATGTATGTAAAATATATTGTAAGTCGTTTTCGATAAAAGTGACCACCAAATGGCATGTATATGATATTAATATAAGGGAGGATCAAACAGCATCTTGCCAAGACACTGTCCCAAAATGAGGGTGGGAGTTGATTCCCAACTATGAAGTAGCCTAGATTATGTGGATGTGGAGTGTGTGTGTGGTTAATAGCTGGTTTAAGCAGCCTGAGTCAGCCCGAGTCAGACTGATTAGACTCTGGCGCTAAGGGTGAGGCTGCCCACCTGTGGTGCATGAGCAATCATGGCCCACAGTATAAACCAGCCATCACCACACACCCTCAGGGAGAGAGCCTCTGTCATGACAGCATGCACCAGCTGCTCTGGCTTGTAAACATCTTGCCACCGCTCCAATAAACTGGCTTTTCTACAACATCTACATGTATCCCGTTTTGTCGGAGAAGCCCAGCAAAGCCACTTAGGTGGCGTACGGTCAGGGTAGACCGCCACAGTGGAGCTCCTGTCGTCCTTACAAGATTGGACAGCAGGGCCGAAGGTATTCTCGACGGGACTCACCACGTCCCTGGAGTAGCTGAACAACTGTCCCAGGGGCTGGTAGATGACCACGTCCAGGACGGTGGCCCTGTGGCCCTGCAGGCTCGCCACCGGATGGGTGGTCACCACCTCGTTCCACAGCCGCACCGCCGGGTCGAACCCCCCCGTCACGACCAGCCTCAGTGCTCTGCTGTAGTCGAAACATCGGACACCCTACGACGCCACGGAGAGGAGATGAAGAAGGAAACATGATGAATGACGACAGGAGTCCACCGAAAACTTGTGAGTTTCATGGAACGTATTCATCATAAAATGGAAAAATGACTATCGTGGATGATGTTTTTTTTAGAGTTTTATGTGTAATTGGAGAAGAAAAAGAACAATGGCTGTCCTTTAACGGCCAATTAAGTGAGTAAGAGCTGCTTGTTTGTGCTGGAAAACTGTTGAGAGTGCCTTTTATTCTTCCATTCATTAGGCAGTTTATTGGCACATAAAATCTAAATGCGCTTTCAATAAAAACCGTTGTAACGGTTAACATTGACAACCAGTTTGATTTGGTTAAATATGTTTGGGATCACCAATTTCTCAGTAATTCATTGTTTCAGTTCAAATATAACATTTGGTCAACTTTCGGTCAGGCCGATTCAATTAGACAACAAGGTCACTTTAACCATGTGCGGTCATTCCTTGTCTTTGACTGTTTTTTTCCTAAATTTATTTATACAGAGCATTTTCACCACTTGTGCCAAACCAACAGAACTGGGTCAGAGTCACCTAGACCAGAGGAATCTGATCCAACCCTGCAGTTCTGACCTTTAGTTTAATCCAAATCAAACAACCTCACTAAACACCTTGTGGGTGGTACCTGTCTCAACCAATCGGAATGAAGCCATGATTTGCATTAACATGTAGTCATTTGGCAGATGCCTATATGACTATATTTAAATGTAAATGATCAACTTATATATATATATTTTATGATTTATTAATGTCCACCCTGTTCTGGAAACTCTCAGATCTTTTTACATCCTTTTCTTTTTTTGGTTAATTTGCATTTTATAGTTTTCAGGGAAAACTTTTTGATAGTATTATACTATTGCAGTACATTTTGTGAACTTTGTCCTCCATTCTAAGATTTCCTTTTTAGAAACTTGCATTTGAATAATGCTTTTTGGTATTACCCAACACAAACACCTATTGTGATATTGGCTGGACAGAGTACCAGCAGTATTGTGATAAAGGAGCACTGTGGAGTTGGGGCTGAGCTGCTTCAGCACCAGTAAAGTCAGACTCAGTAGCCAATCATGTTTGTTTTATGTGGCCATACGTCCCCAAGCAGCTTCTCGACAAGCTTCAGCAATTAAAAAATTGGAACAGTGGGTATAATGGAGAATGGAGATCGAGGGAAAACATCTGGGAGATTTATCAGGGAGTGCACGGCGGATCGCCGTAGACTTGGAATCCAGTGATGTAGTACCTGGTCGATCTTCCAGATGTAAGGATCCCTCCTGAGGGATGCGTGCATGATGACCACTGAGGTCTCCTCGCTTTCTGATGATGTCATGATCAGGTCTGCTTCAGGCTCAAACAGGACTCTGTTGATGGCTGCCGTGTGGACGTCAGGGATGTGCTGGTAGGAGATCAGACTGCTGTGGCCACCAAGGTCCTGCAGTGGTGGAGAACAGGCAGGAGAATCATGGGCGCGAAATGGGATGATTCATAGCCGTTAGACTGAACATAGTAATCTTGAATGAATGAATGAATGAATGGAAATAAATGAACGCAAACTTGGATGTTAATATAGTAATTAAACGATCGGGGTTGGTGGGTGGTTAGACAGACAGACAGACAGACAGACAGACAGATAGATAGATCGATAGCATACTGGCATATAGATCCTCTGGGGCCCATCGTCCTCACTGCACAGATTTTCAAACAGGCCCTTGGCTGGGTTGAGAAACCACATCAGGTTGACCCCTCCCTTGTCATCACCCCAGAGAAGTAGAGAGCGCTGCTCTGGAGACTGTGAGGACAAACAGCAGAATAAATATATAGTATTAATATATTATTTTTCAGCTTTTATCAAACGCTAACTAAATGCTAACAAAGGAAAAAGTTTTACCTTTTTATCATACCAGTAGCAAAGGGCAGTTGGAACATTATGAAAACCTTGAGTGAATGAAAAAAACAAAACCAAAACAGTATTACATTACAACAGCATTACATTATATTACAACATTATTACGCTAAGCAGCTAATGTACTCCACTTCTAATCAGTTCAACTACTAAGCCACTTAATTTCAGACTCATGACAACGACAAGTCCTACCAAAGAGGATGACCTCCTCTGAGATGCTGGTCGCACAGAAGTTAATAAAGCGCAGGTCCCTGCATCCGGTTGCTATGGCGATCTTATGGACGTTGGCCATGTACACAGCATCCGTGGTCCAGCCCCTGAACCCGCTGCCCCTCGTCACCGCTTCTTCCGCAGGGTCCCCCGAAAGCTGAAGAGGACATGGTCAAAAAATGAATATGTGTGTGTATGCATGTTGTGTATCTATATACTGTATATGTCCGTGTGTGTGTGTGTGTGTGTGTATCACTCACCCCAAGGTTCTGAAGGATGTTTAGACGGCTGTTCCAGACAATCAGTCGCCCCCCTTTACTGACACTTATGTAGCGGTGGGAGGCAGGCTGGGGGACAGCCACTACCCGCACCGTGGTCTCCTGCTGCAATGGCAAGACCAGGCCACAAGAGGGCAGCATGCAAGGAAAAATCCCACGGTTGAGGTACTGGTAGCTTACATAGGCAACACTTATGCACCAATGTTATATGGTGGGCGTTGGCTTAATACAGTCTATCGGGAGGAGGTGGGAGGTGTAGTAGCTGTACTAGCTGTGGTGCACAAGCGAGCGTGGAGAACAATTGTTGTTGGGTATGAATGGGAGTGAATGAACGGTCTGCACTGTGTACAGCAACAGCGGATCTACCTTGTTGTGGAGGCAGTGTTTGATGAGTGGCGAGGCGTCGACCACGGCGTCCCTGGGCGTGGACGAGCGCTCTCTCTCTGCGTACAGACGCAACAGGAAGGAGCACAGCCTGGGCCAGTCCACAAGGCCCTCGCCGTCTATATCCACCTGGTCCCCCGGAAGACAAATGCATCCCGTTATTCAAGATTCAAGACCTTTATTTGTCCCCGAGGGGCAATTGATTCTACGGCAGTAGCAATAAAAAAGACAACAACACAGGGCCAGACACACATACATAACCACTCATAATACATATGAATACAGGAGTAAAGGTGGAAACATGAAGTACAAAAGTTACACTATTATACAAAAAAGTATATAAATATAGAAAAGGGAGAAGCAGGCACGGTTGGAGATGTACTGAATGCTAGCTGTACTTTACAGAGTTGAGACATGAAATGGCAGAGGGTATGAAAGAGAATTTATATCTGCTAGTTTTGACGAATGGTTGTCTGAGGCGGGAACCAGAGGGCAGGAAGTTAAATTCTAGTGCCAATAATTTTGTGACTGACTTTCATCCCCCTTTGTTAATGGGTCATGGATGGACTTCAAGGGCCACTATTTTACCACAAGGTGTGTGAGTGTGTGTGTGTGTGTGTGTGGGGGGGGGGGGTTCGACATTACAAGCCATTTCAAAATCTATCCACTGGTGACAATGAGCCCTGGGAAGATGTGTGTGACAATGTTGTAACTGAGAATTTCGAGAGAGAGAGACGAGATCACAGATGCTTCACGACCTAGTGTCTGAGCAAAGTGGTCTCTGAGGGGGGTCTTGGGTTCGTCCTTCTTCACTCCTACTGAGGAAGCGCTCGGACTCCAGCATCAAAAAAACATTGTGGTCAGCGGTAAACGTCCAACTTTGGGGGAAATAGTACGCAAATAGAACTGAAAACTAAATATAACTGTACCCTTCCTATACAAATGGTAAAGGTATAAATCTTGTTCTCTTTACCTCACGGAAAAACCTCTCCACATAGCCGTCACTGACATCTGGACCAATCACAGAGCTCAGAACCTTCTGGAACTCCTCCAAATCCATTCTGGGTGCTTCTCCTCCCCGTCTCCCCGTCCCCACTGTCCCTCGACTCTCATCCTGCTGCGGTTTCCTGGGTCTCCGCCGGGACGTCCTGTCTGAGGAGGTCTTGTGATTTTCAAAGGCGTCTCTCAGAAGTTGCAGGTGCTCCAGAGTTAGCTCTTCTACCAGGCTGCCCCCATGTCCCGGGCCGCTGGAGAAATGGAGTTGGGAGTCTTATGAATTCGTCATTTTACATGTTATGAAGACGCAGGTATGGGGTTAAGCATCTGGCTCGAGAAAGCGGGGACCTTGGGGATCAACCCACTACCTTTTGGCTGGGAGTCGAACACCCTAGCCTGCCCTTACTATCCCCTTTGTACAATAGCCTGCCCTCTGTATGATTCCCACCAGTATGCTTTCTATCAGGTGATTAAATCCTGTTAGCCCTTAAGATCTATTGTACACGTTCTACGCTCTTATAGTATTAGTATTATAGTATTTAGGGCTCTCTGGAAAGGATTACAGCACTACCCAGTGGTGACACAACGACAGTGCAAACAAAAACAAAAAATATTGAATGTTATCTTCAATATCTATTTTTACATATACATTTATTTATACAAGGAATAATGAGTGTGTGTGTGTGTGTGTGTGTGTGTGGTCTGTATGCGTGTGTGTGTGTGTGTGAGGGAGGACGGGGGGTATCAGGATTTAGGGGGACCCTAAAGTGCCCTCTACGCTTAGATATAAAAGGCCACAGCAGCTACTGTGTGGCCCTGTTGCCGTGGGGACTGTGTAGTGGAACAAAAGGTCACATGTCTGTGCATTCTAAGGTCACTTCCTGGTTCCTGGTCCATCTCTATCAAATCCACCAATCATGATCCAGGTTCCAAATTTATCAAATGAAATTATAAAATACATTGCAATTGCATACAAAAATATATACTACAGCCTATTTTATTTAGATGTCATAATGTGTTATAACAAAATAGTTTATTTTATACATATTATAAATAAACAGACTGATAATGTATGTGAACAGAGTTATTTACATACATAGAAAGTATATAAATGTTTATTTAGTTTATAATGGCAGTTAAGGGTTGTTTTTTAAATATATTTAATGTGATTCCTGAACATGTTATCACCCAACAAAAAATATATAAGAAAAAGCATATGTTATGGCAACAGAAAAACAGCTTATGAACTACCGGTAATATCATTCTGGCTAAAATCATTCACATAGAATACAGAGACTTACCCAGATATCCTGCTTGGCGCCTCCGTTTCATAAACATCGAACTGATTATATCTTTGCCTTAAAGGGTCCATATCAGATGCCTTTAAACACAAGTCCCAAAGGGAACCCGATGATGTCCTCCTCTTAGGTCTTCTAGGTCTTTGGGGCTCAAACGATACACAGCGGATGCCCCTTTTTCCCCATGAAGGCAAGTGATCTGTGTGGCTTCGCTCTCCTTTGTCCTCCTCAAACCAAACTCCACTGGTCGGGAAATACCCCAGCGAGACCAACCTGACGTCCTCCCTCTGAGGCTAAAGACCCATCGCCTTTGTCGCCATCCCCTCCTCTGCTGGCTTTTCAGACAAACACAATTTGCACACAAAGGTCCGCTGTCCAACACAGAAAGGGTGAGGGGTGCGGGGGGGGGGGGTGAGGAGGAGGAATGTCCTGTCAGGTCCTAGCCATCCGTCACACGAGGTTTGACCACACTGAGGGAGAGAGAGAGGGGAGAGAGGGGAGAGTCAACACCTCATTGTTGAGAAGACACGTAGAGGGGTTTAGGGACTCCCAAGAAAAATGTCAACTGAAAAAGTGTGAACACATTGTGTTGGTTGTTTGGGATGATGGGGGTGGTGGTGGTGTGTGTGTGTGTGTGTGTGTGTGTGGGGGGGGGGGGGTTGGTGGTCATAGGGTTAAAGCACACCAAGGAGTCATTCCCCACAGGGTTAATTATTTAAAGAAGCCAAGCC
>JAOPJH010000058.1:7719785-7730969 GCA_027122575.1 Merluccius polylepis
TGTGTGTGTGTGTGTGTGTGTGTGTGTGTGTGTGTGTGTGTGTGTGTGTGTGTGTGTGTGTGTGTGCGCGTGTGTGTATGCGTGTGTGTGTGTGTGCATGCATGTGTGCATATCTCTCTCCCCCATATGGGAGCACTCTGACTCAGACTTCCCGGGCCACTCCTTTCCCCTCTACCAGCCCAGGATCCTGTTGGCACGGCCGTATGCATTGTAGAGCACTTGTGATGAAAAGACAATAATAACTCAACCTCCAGGAAGCCAGTACAGGGAAAATATTAACAGTTGTCATCACACAGAAGGTGTTACAGAAGGTGTGATGACAACCCATTCTCTATAACAACAACATTGCTTTAAATCTATAAAGCACAGAGAACAGGAAAAATCCTATGGTAGTCAAATGTTAGTAGCTCAAAGTAGAATGTCACATTTGAATGCTATCAGCTTTCTGTTATCGCAAACGTGTTTGCAGGGACCAACTCACCAGAAATGACGCCATCGGAACCACACACCTGAACCTGGCCAAGATCGCCTCCTCTGGCGGAGAGATCGAAGGTATGCGCGTCACAAACACCGGTCGATTACACTACCGGTACCAGATATGAAGTCTATAGCTCAGCGTTCATAGAAACGACTGGAAAAATGAATGGATGACACTACAGTACATTACTACAGAAGAGCCCTGTTGACACAAATATCTAGATTTTACAACAGTTTTTATGTCTAGATTCAAAACCTCCTCTGATTACACGAAAGGCACACTGCACTCACAACTGTCTCAAACAGTTTACCTGTAGGGGCATTTTTTACTAGCGCTACCCACTTGATATGCACACACACATACAGGTTTGATGTTGCAACCACACCCATGGTCTACACAAGCTCAGAGAACAGGCAGAGACGTAGCGACTGCGGCGTGCCAGTTTACAGTGCCTTCGGTGTTTGTATTATTAAACATGTTGAATCATGTTTAATGGCAAGGTCTAGGATTGTAGAATCGTAAGAAAAGTAGGCGTAGCGCAGCGATGTTTCAGGGACATTCGCATATGACGACCCCTTGATTTATATTGGTTGACGGCCGATGACGTCTGAGCTTAGCATGTGACTTGACAACGCTAAAAGCAAAAGCATACAACCAGATTCTACATGGATGTACGACTTGGACCGATACACAGAAAAAGGTTGAATGGCGGAAACAACTGTGACTGCGTTGTATATTGTACTATTTACTTACTGCTTTACTTTATCGGTTTATAAACGATATTTGCATTTGTTGTTGGTTTTTTTCTTCTTCTTCTCCTGGAATAGACACACATGCAGGAAACGGTGATTGTACGTCTAACGAAGGTTCATCTTTGCCTCCGCTCTGTTCTTCTCCCTGTGGCATGCGTGTGTAAATGTGATGCACCGAGCATGCAGTGCGCTAAACAACACCCGTAGTACAGAGTGCCTCCTATTAAAACCTGTCGCGTGTTGTGTTGTTTTTGTGTCTGTGTATTTGTGTGTGTGTGTATACCTCCACCAGGCGCTTGCGTTGTTCACCTGCGCACCGCACCCCCTCCGTCTACCCGCACCCCTCACCGTGTCTGTCTCAGCCCACCCTCACCAAACTCACTACTCACTACTCACGCGACTGCCATGAACACTAAACAGCCAGCTAGCTTCCCAAGGCTTATCATTGTTTTACACCCTATCAATTCTACCCGTTTGCATTGATCTCTCGCTCTCTCTCTCTCTCTCTCTCTCGATCGATCTCTCCTCAGCCAACACAGGGGAGTCGGAGGTGGGCTTCTTGCCTGCCTTTGGGCCCTGCTACGTCAACCTGTACGGCAGCCCCAGAGAGTTCACGGGTCTTCCTGACCCCTACGAGGACCTCAACCATGGCAAGGTAGACATGGAAGAGACAAGTATGGTGTTGCTTGTTTTCATCACCGGCTGACTACTCACTGAATGACTTCTAGGGTTTGGTGACTGTGAAGACTGTGTCTCACAGCGAATGCGATCACAGCAATTCAGAAGGCTTTTTCTTTAATTTGTTTTGATGGTGGGCGGGGACAAGTGATGAATAGTGGGAGTGGTAGCATTAAACTCTTGAGAAATTTCATCCAATCCTTGTCCTCTCTTTCGATTTATTTTTTAGTACTATTTAGTTTTATTTCGTCGTTTAGGAGACTTACACTGAATTCAGATACATGACATACAAGTCATGAAGGAGCATATAGGGAGGGGTTAGGCATCTTGCTCGAGGTTGGCTACAGGTACACTGCAGAAATTGGGGCTTGAACCCAGTACCTTTCAGCTGGACATCCAACTCCCCCACCACTACCCGATCCCTAAGATATTTCCTCCACTAGTTTCTCCACCATAATGATGATTGGTGAATAAAGTTGTTCTGCTCTGCAGGGAGAGGGCGTGGCCTACAGGGGCAGGGTGCTGGTCCAGCTCTCCACCCAGCTGGAGGGGAAGGTGGACAAGGCTGTGGACGACATCACCAGCGATGACATGCTGGTGGCCCAGGTACACAACCCCTTTTTCTCCCCAGTCTCTGTATGTGTTGTTTCTGTGTGTTCATCACACGAAAGGGCCGAGGGATAGGCAGCCATGTCCTGTGACGGGGCCAAGAGTATGCAGGTTCTCAAACCTTAATCAACCACCTGCCACCAGCTGCATTCGCTAAATAGCACTGAATAGCTTAATAGGTTAATAGCATGCTAAATAGCATTTATTTAATTGTCAAGTATTGACAATTGCCCAAAAAATCTCTACAAGACTCAAAAGGGCTTTTACGTAACGCCACATCTTCGCCCACATGTAGGATGCCAGGGTCTATGAATATGCTAATATAACACGCCCCCCTCATCTTTATAAAACCACATCATCTTTCACATCCACTGTTTCCTCTCTTCTTCTTCTCTCCCTTCCTCCCTGTTCTTCCTCTCTGTTTTCCACCATTAGAAATACCAGCGGAGGAGGAAGTACTGCCTGTGTGTGGTCTTCCACAATGGCAGCATGATCCAGGATCCCGGCGAGCCAATCCAGTTCGAGGTCAGCATCGGTAATTATGGAAACAAACTGGACAGCACCTGCAAGCCATTGGCCTCCACCACCCAGTACAGCTCTGCGGTGTTTGACGGTGAGTCATACAGCCCCCATTATGTTATATTCATAACTCGTCATCATTGACCTCAGGGTCAGTAATGCAGTAGTTCTTTATTCAGATTGCTAATAGGCCTTTATCACAGAGGTGTAATAGGAGGGGCAAACAACACAGGTTTAACTCATGATGTTAATTATGGGCACTGGCATGCCTATAGAGACCCATATTTAACTTTAACGAATTACACCTGTTTTACTATTGCACCTCTGTGATGAAGGTGCCTATTGAACATGAAACAGGCTGCAGCAATTGGACAATTAATTGCTAAGCAAATTAAAATGAAATCATTATTGTCTTTTAAATCTGTTTCGACTACGAGTGAAAATAGTGGTATTGTTACGATTAATTTATACATCTGAGTTAAATGACATATCTAGATTAAAAACAATCTGACTAACATAAAAAACATGACTAACATTAAATCCATTTTGAGTTAAATCTTCCCAAATGCTACTGTACACATTTACTGTGAGATCATCATGAATTGACCTCAAGTGTGGCTCCTGATGTTGGTGCCTACAGGTAACCACTACTACTACCTGCCCTGGGCTGCCACTAAACCCGTGGTGGTTCTGACCTCGTTCTGGGAAGACATCAGCCATCGGTTGGATACCGTCAACATCATCCTCTTCATCACCCACCGCCTGGTAACACAACACTTATTTCCCCTCTTCAACACACAAAGGATCATTCTGCTGTTTAAATGTGTCAATGGTTGACAAAATGTATTTTAAGTTGTTGATCTGATAGATGATCAGCCCTTTGGAGTATTGTTGCCGTGGTTTCTGAGTATATTTGTAATATTTGTAATGTTGTTCTACAGTAAAATTAGTCCTTCCTACATTGTATTTATTCCCCTCCTTTTCTCTCTTCCGTAAGAAATCTAACCTGGATACCCTTAAAAACACCATCAGTGCCAAAGCCGTGGACAGAGAGCTGGTAGAGGTGTGGGTGAAGTTACTGACTGAACTCATCGAAGACCTAGAAAGGTAAACGTCATGTATGTCACCGTTCATTGCTGTGGGCGGATGGTGTAAACTCACTACGCAACTGAACAATATGTCTGTGGTTTGTATTGCTGTTTTAGTTTTGTGTTTTCTTTTAGGTTTGTGGTCATACAAATAATAATTGAAAACTATAATCTTATGGTAGTCAAGAGCCTCTTCTGAAGGGCTTTGTCCATCTTTATATTTTGCTATATTTCACTTTTCGGGCGGCGTGTATTGTAGTGGCTAGAGTGTTTGATTCCCGGGCCAAAAGGGACTGGGTTCGATCCCCAATCCCCTCAGCCTACCTGTAGTCATCCTTAAGCAATATGTCACGGTATAACCCATAAATGCTTTTCATAAAAGCCGCTTTGCATAATCGCGTCTGATACACAACTAGTGAATGGTAAATGACCCCCATCGCCACCAACCATGACCCTTCCATCCTCCACCAGCTACCCACTGCCCCAGCTGGAGGGGCAAGCCCACCTGACCTCCCTGGACCTCCAGCTGAAGAAGCTTCGAGACAGCGCCATGGCAACCATCCAAGGGGGAGCCAGGCAGATGAGGGAGGAGACCATGGATATTGAAGACACCGTGGCAGACATAGAGGGATGGGTGGAGAAACTCACACAGCTGGCTGAAGAGGTATGAGCAACACATTAGGGAGTAGAGTTTAGTCGAGCGATGTCTCCATTGGGATGATGGGACGCTGTTGCCAAACCCATACCAGTGTTGCAAGATGGCAAAGTTAGGTCAACTATTACTAATATTCATAATAATAATAATAATAATAATAATAATAATACATATTTAATTTGGATACTGCTTTACATAGCTAAAAGTCAAAGTAGTGGAATAAAAGTTATAAAATTCTTCTTCTTCCTCCTCCTCCTCCTCTTCCTCTTCCTCTTCATCTTCCTCTTCCTCTTCCTCTTCCTCCTCCTTTTCCTCCTCCTCTTCCTCCTCCTCTTCCCCTTTTCTCCTCTTCCTCTGCCTCTTCCTCCTCTTCGTGTTCCTCCTCCTCCCCCTCTTCTTCCCCCTCTTCCTCATCATCTGGTACAATGGCTATCGTGTGCCTGCAGCCTCAGAACAGCATGCCGGATGTGATCATCTGGATGCTGAGAGGGGAGAAGAGGGTGGCTTACAGCCGAGTGCCTGCCCACCAGGTGCTCTTCTCCACGTACAGCGAACAGGCCTGTGGGCAGTACTGTGGACAGACCCAGACCATCTTCATGCAGGTATATAAACTGTACAGTACACACACACACACACGCAAACACACACATTCATGATCGATAGCAATGATGACTCACTTGTACGCCAATGATTTCATAAATTGTTTGCTTTCATGTATGCATGCATGAAGAGCAGAAACATTATGTTATTATGTTCTTCTTTCATGCAAATGTTACGAAAATGATTCCATATTTCTGAGAATTTGGTTACAACTGGTCTGACGAGTCATGAAAAGCCCAAGGTGTTTGCATAGCCAATCTCCACATTCAGGTATTGGAACGAGTATGACTAATATGTGTGTATTGTAAATTCCTGTTCCCAGTACCCCATGGATAAGAACCAGGGGCTCAAGGTGCCGGTACAGATTAGAGTCAACATGTGGCTGGGCCTGTCCTCAGAGGAGAAGAAGTTCAATTCCTTCTCAGAAGGGACGTTCAGTGTCTTTGCTGAGTTGGTACGTTGCTCTCTCTCTCTCTCTCTCTCTCTTTCTCTCTCTCTCTACTACTTCATATCAGTATTTCTCATTCTCATCCGATCTTCTCATTCTCTACTTTCTTGATTATCCTCTCAGCCCAAAACCCAAAGAGTTAATAGTTAATTGTCAGTTAATATATTGAATGCAATTAGTAGTTGATAATGAACACTTAATCCTAATGATTCTATGAGAGGTTTCTAATGTCAAAGTAAATACATTTGGTGTGCGAAACAAAAAAGGCACATATGATCGATTCGTTTTTTGTTTTTTTTGTATAGTATGAGAACCAGGCGGAGATGTTTGGGAAGTGGGGGACCACTGGATTAGTGGGACGCTACAATTACTCAGATGTGACCGGCAAGATGAAGCTGAAACAGCAGTACTTTATGCCCCCTAGGGGGTGGGAGTGGGAGGACGAGTGGTTCATCGACCCAGAGAAAAGGTGAGGCATCATTTTTGTAAAAAAATGGCACAATGTACCTTCAGTCTGACAAACAGATGTTCTAGAAAATGGCACCAATAACCTGGCATACACAAAGGTAGGCTATGCATTCTGGTTATTGAGAACATTGCAAGGAGAAATAAAAAGGAGCATGAAGGCACTGAAAAATACTACTATATCAGATAATGCAAAATGTCATTGTAATACTCTGCATAACGCTGCCCTATGCAACTTTAGAGACAGAGAAGCTACGTTCAGTTAGACGTCTCCTGAACATAAACACAGGAAATGGTCCCAGCTCCCAAAAGTCCCTAGACTCTCCCACTGCCTACAACATTCCTCTCATGCCCCCAAAACAGCATTTAATGAAGCAAATCAAGGCTGTGCCATAGCTCACCTGCCAATAAAAACATTTTGTATTACTATATTTTTTTGCCAATACCAACTGCTTTAGATTATTTAATTTCTCTCATGAAATATGATTTGATGACAAAACTGAACTGAGCTGAACTCCGAACCTAGCTTAACATTTATTATATGATAATCATAATATTATATTATTACCAGTATCATTATTTATATTGGAGATATTGCCATCATAACGGCTGCCACAGCTCTATTGTTAAAAGTGTACACAACAAACACACGTCATATAATCATCATGTTCCTGTGTTTGTTTTGTAGTCTGTTGACTGAAGCGGATGCAGGACACACTGAATTCATGGATGAGGTTTTCCAGAACGAGACCCGCTACCCGGGAGGGGACTGGAAGTCCGCCTCAGAACACTACACTGATGTGGTGAGAAGCACTCACACAGCTACACTACACACACACACACACACACACACACACACACACACACACACACACACACACACGCACTAGACACAAACACATACACACACATTGAAAGCACACACTACACTACACTACACACACACACTAAACGCACACACTACACTACAGACACACACACACGCACATGCTTCTCTGTAAATGGATCTTCCACACATACATTTGCATAATGGCTGACACAGGCATTGACTGCTCATCACAGTTTGACTGTACCACACTTGCCACCACACATGAATTTAAACACAAAATCTTCACACACACACACACATCACAAACTCAGTACTTGTTGTTACCCTAAAAAACGTTATATACCTCATCCAATACCCCATCCTCCCTGGTGCATGTTGTGCATGTGTGTGTGTGTCATGTGTGTCGTGTGTGGTACAGAACGGGGAGAAGAGCCAGAGTCCTGGGGAGTTTGCCTGTCCTGAGGGGTGGAGCTGGGAGGACGAGTGGTGCGTGGATGACAACAGGGCCGTAGATGAGCAAGGTATGGAAAGCAGCCCCCCATCTCCAAACTACACCTAACTATACTAGACTGTATTAGACCTGAGGACAGGAGTGCGTGACACGTGATATGCAAAAAAGGGCTGTTTTAAATATACACATAATGCAAAACATGGATGACAATGCTATATTGACTGTTAACTACTAACTGTATTTTGTGCTTGTGTTGGCATGTGTGTGTGTGTGTGTGTGTGTGTGTGTGTGTGTGCTTGCGTGCGGTCCCGCGTGTGTGCTCATGTGTGTGTATGTGTGTGTGTGTGTGTGTGTGTGTGTGTGTGTGTGTGTGTGTCCATGTGTCCGTGTGTGTCCGTGTGTGTCCGTGTGCGTGCCAATGCTTGTGACCTGTGTACGTGTCTGGGTCTCCTCCCCTCTCTCCTCTCCAGGATGGGAGTACGGGGTGACTATTCCCCCAGATGACAAGCCTCGTTCCTGGGGGCCCGTGGAGAAGATGTACCACGTCCACCGCAGAAGAAGGCTGGTCCGCCCTCGCAAGAGGGCAGAGCTCCCTGCTGGTCGCGCGGCGGAGGTGCGCACTAGAAAAGCCCAATCTCTCCGTTTCATCGTCACATTTAAAATGCTTTTCTCAAGACTACAAATAATATAATGCAACATGTCTTATGACGGAGGCACAACATCTATTGTGTAATCAAATCAGAATGCTATGACCGTAGAATGTGCAATGATATAAATAATAGCGACATATGGTGACGTAATTCATTATTTAAAATTAGAATGATAAATAATTCAGAATTGAAATTAATTAATTCCTTCATTGTGTATGACATTTTTTTTAACAACAAACATTGTGGTTACAGTTTTGGCTCATTGTTTTTTCGACCACAGAAACGGGATAAAGGAGACCCTGAGGGCTGGGAGTTCTCCTCTCTGATTGGCTGGAATTTCCACAGGAGGGAACGTTCATCCGACACCTTCCGCCGCAGGCGCTGGAGAAGAAAGATGGCACCAGAAGGCCGCCTTGGGGCAGCGGCCATCTTTAAATTAGAGGGAGCATTGGTGAGAACTAAATAGGATATAGTTATTGTGTAGACTATGTGCTGAAATGTAATTTATTTCATTAGAAATGAAAATATAATTTGAATTGTTTACCTAAAGTTGAAAATAGACCTCCAGCCCTACATCTCTACAGTAACAAGATGCTTGATAAAAGGTTGGAAACTAATCGCAGGGATGACAGGAGGATATTAACTGAAACATCACACCATCAGTCCAGCCCACAAGACAAATAGCTTTCAATATTGACTTATAGGTGCCTTTATTAAATTTGTCTGGGTTGATGTTTTTGCCTACAGGGTGTGAACACAGATGAGAAGGAGAAAGGTTCTGACAGCACAAAGGCATTCGGAGCCAACACACCCACTGTGTCCTGCTCTTTTGACAGTATGTAAAGCAAAGCAGACTATACCCCAACAAACACACATGGCACGCAGATACAAAAACCACACACACACACACATGCACTGCTGCATTGTGCACTTCCCATTTGAAGCACTTTGTCATGATAAAAGCGTTGTACTTTTCTTTTTAGGGTCCTTTATCTACCATCTTCGCGTGTACGTCTACCAAGCAAGAGGCCTGGCATCCATGGACAAAGACAGCTTTTCGGGTAACATCCCCATGTGTAGCAAAATACGAACAAAGACTCCTGTTTGTTTTCAAAACTGTTTGAACGCTGTACTGGAACCTACCCTTGTTCCTTCTCCCCCACTCACAATCAATCTCTCTCTCCCTGTCACTACCTTTGCAACATCAGCTACACATTATTTAATATTACTCCCCCAAAACATTATTTCCATCACATGTCTTTCCATCATGTCATCAATGTTCACACGATAACAATATTACCATATTGAAGGAGCTGTAGGCAGGAAATTAGAGGAAATTACACTAACCGACAAGAATTTGAAAAGACAGAAGGCAAAACAAATATTTTTGCCCTAAGTCCATCCCACTAAATGATGTCCAATCGTACACATGAAGATCAGCGTAGTTGGGCAGACCAGAAA
The DNA here is from genome assembly GCA_027122575.1 of Merluccius polylepis. Lineage (NCBI taxonomy): Eukaryota > Metazoa > Chordata > Actinopteri > Gadiformes > Merlucciidae > Merluccius > Merluccius polylepis. Next base: position 7,729,469 of record JAOPJH010000058.1, read on the forward strand.
ACCATGACTTTGTAGATCATTTTTAGAAATGGTACCTACAAAACTACTAAACTCGAATTGGTTGCTTTTTGGTTGGTACAAGAAATTGTACGGGTTGTACAGAAATGATTTACAGAAACAGTAATTGAGTCATTTTTATTACATACACATAATGTAGGCATTAGACACCTTGCTCCAGGATGACTTTACAGGTATGCTACAGAGCGGACCTTGGGGATGTAACTGAGAATACCTTTTGGGATGGAAGGTATATTTCCCCTCTTTCCCCTCTGCTCCCTATGCCGCCACAGATCCCTACACACACGTGTCCTTCCTGCATCTGAGTAAAACCACAGAGAAGCTGAAGGCCACACTGAACCCCACATGGGACCAGACTCTCATCTTCAACGACGTGGAGATCTACGGGGACCCCAAGAGTCTGGCCCACGACCCGCCCAACGTGGTGCTGGAGTTCTACGACCACGACCAAGTGGTGGGTGTGGTGGAGGAGGCCCACCTTATCTGATAAAATCGGACAAAATGTACAAAATGTTACAAGCAAGCACAACGGGGACATGTACATGTAACTTATTAGCTGCATGACAGGTCTCTGTCAGAGTACCTGTAGACATTTTAGCCATAGAGAGAGTAAGATGTTCTTCATTGTTTTCAGTGCACACAATTAGCACCAGCCCAACTGCTGGTAAAAGTGGCTGGTAGATTTGCTTCCCTCACCAGCCAAAAAACAATGGTAATCTATTGAGTGACTGGTACATTTTGAACCCTCACTAGCCATTTGGCTAGTGTGTGTGGACAAAAAAGTCAATATTGCACCCTCATTGTTTGCCTATATTGTAACCATGCATTAGTGGATGTAATCCTGAGATCACTGAAACGTGAGGTGATTCGAATCCCCCAAGATGGTACATTTAAATAAGGCTGAATACTTTAGGATACGAATGTCCTAAACACTGTTTGTTTGCTGTGTTGTCCAGGGTAAGGATGAGCTGCTGGGCAGGACGGTGTTCTCTCCCATGGTGGAGATCAGCTCCACCGGGGACCGGACCCCCAAGCTGCTGTGGTACCCCATCCTCCATAAGGGTCAAAGGGCAGGGGAGGCCCTGCTGGCTGCCGAGCTCATCCTCAAAAACAAGGTCAGAGGGAGTATGAATCGGGACTAATGCTATTTTTTTATTCCATTTATTTTATTCACTATTTGTAGTCACCAATGAAGGTGTGTGAAAGGTGAAAGTGGCACACAGGCTCTAGTCAACTGGGGGAACACGCTCTTGTCCCCCCAGGTGATAACATGAAAACATGTGGGCCAAGATGCTGAGCACACTAACCCTAACCCTTTAATAAGCTCAAATCCGTTCTCGTTTTTTAAGGTTGTAGTTTTATGCTGTCTGTATACACACTGATCTAAACGCGAAGCATGTCATTTGTAGCCTAGAAATCTAGACGCCCCCTAGCGGCAGCAAATTTATTTGGCAGCCAGGTGGGTCTAGCACTGCTCCGTCGG
>JAOPJH010000058.1:7913341-7928405 GCA_027122575.1 Merluccius polylepis
CCCCCCGGGCGCCCGCCGCCCGCCCCCCCCCCCCCGCCCCCCCCCCCCCCCCCCCCCCCCCCCCCAGCAGAAAAACTGCCAGAAACACAAGTGCTGCTTTATCCCCCCATCCCACTCTGGGTAAGAGGAAACCTCACACTGGCCTAGCCCTCACTGGCTCGCTACCTCGCACGCTCACTCTCTCTCTCTCACCCTCTCTCACACGCTCTCACCCTCTCTCTCACCCTCTCTCACCCTCTCTCTCACCCTCTCTCACCCCACCACTGGACCCAACACCGACTGGACCATGAGGATGAATGACCTGAGAGGCAACATGTCCGTCCTGCTGCTGCTGCTGGTCGTAGCAACGCTAAACGGTATGAGACGCTGGAGGGGAGAGAGGGGAGGGTGGAGACGGGGGTGTAGTCGTTGAAGCCATTTGTCTCCTTTTAACCCTACAACCTTTTTACTCTCTGGAACGAACGCTAACTATTCGTCCCCAAGTGGAGAACCAGAACCACCGCTTGTTGTTGGGGGACGTTGTAACGTTTCAGGAGGTTGTAACGCTTCAGGAGAATGCGGTCTTCATTTTTTCTACAATTCGGCGAACGGTTATTTTGGACCTCGTCGAACAAAGGGGTCATTTCAGACTACGGTTTTTTTACACCTTTTCTGCCCCACTTCCTGGAGGGGTTTATGAGAGTCCTCCTCCTTAGAAACCAGATGAACGTATGAATGATGATGTGCTGAAAGAAAGGCACGCTGTTTCATATTACACATTAAAACAGGAACCACATGCCTTCAAAGTGCAGAAGGGGAACTCCCTCCACAGCTATGCTCAGCATTTCACCGCTGTGATGTGTGAGAAACGGGAGATGAGAGTTTGGATTTATATTTAGCAGACTGGGGAAGAAAGAAAAGTCTGCATGCTTGGTGGGCAGCCTGGTGTGTGTGTGTGTGTGTTTCTGTGCCTGTTGTGTGTATGTGTGTGTGTGTGTGTGTGTGTGTGTGTGTGTGTGTGTGTGTGTGTGTGTGTGTTTGTTACACGTATACTATGTTTGTACCAGGGCCCTCATGTTTAAACAAAAATGTTCAAAAATGAACATGAAAATGAACATTATCTTTTCAAAGTTTCCCGCCTGATTTCCCAGATATTAAACGGTGACATCATCATTTCAATCCAGTCCAGCTGTGCGTCTCTAGTCTCCCCCTTCTGTGTAGTCATGTGATCGACGACATCATGGATAGCGGGTGATGCAATCCTCCGCTGTGCCTGTGATTGATTTACTGTATAGGATCTGTTATGGATTATGGCGACTTTATAGGTTTTACTTTTAAAAAGGGTTAAAAAGTATTCAGAACTATAACTGGACGGACGATATAATAATACGACGCGCTGTACTTAACAAGAGGTTATATAAAATATAAATACCTGAAGGTTGTGCAGATACACACGCTATACTGGGACACCTGTTGCAGCGCCAAGAGGATTCACACGTTAGCGAGCGTGACGGTTGCCCTGGCAACCTGCAGTGAGGCGGGGGGGTCCACGGTGTGTTGCACCAATAATACTGCTAGCTGTAGCATCCATATTGTGCTTGTTACAGTCCTAAAACGAGATCACCGCGTGACATCACACGGTGATCATTACCATAAAATTAGCATATCGTGACATGCCCCCACAGTCCTGGAGCTGAGAGCTGAGCTCATTTTTGCCTGATTTTGACACCTCATTTCATTAACTTATCTTTATTTTTAATCATGCGAATTTGGCTGGGTGGTTAATAACCCTTTCTTCTTTAGTCTGACAAACTCAAAACACATATTTATTTTGACTTTACCCGGTCTTTAAGAAAACAATTGTGTTGTTGAACCAAACTGTGTATAGTTGTGTTGATATGAGCTGTCATTGCAGGAGGTAGCTGTCACGTGTGTGGGTCTGTAGAGCACTTCCAGAAGGACTGTCCAGAGCACCAGTCTGCAGGTAAAGCAAGCCCCCCCCCCTCCATGCCTGCAGATGGCACTGGGGACGGGGGGGACATGACCCCCTCAGATTCATAGTGACTCCGATTCGTCCCCCCCACTGCGACAAACATCGCCGGTAAAACCGGTAAAACGGAGCCTAATTTACATTGCAGCGCGCATTGAGAGCCCGGTGTTTGTGTGCTACGACTAATGGTGCGTTCCAGTTGTGCACGAATGTCGGAATTTTTATCAGAACCCCCCCCCCCTCCCCCAGTGAAGTCGGATCTCCAACTTGGAAAGTCGGAATAATTTCACCAGCCAGACATAGAATTCATGCTATCTGCTACTCACGTAAACAGTAGTTACATGTTTTGTTGTACGTTTGTAAGGCTGGGAAGCGATGGGAGCGCTCAACTTTGGGGTTACGTTGTTCCGAGCACCAAGTTCCGATTTTCAGTGTAAATTGAACAGGCACGACTCTCACTCCCCAGAGTCCTAAAGAGGAACTGGTAGCTGCACTTGTGCCTGTCGCGGGTTATCAGATAGACCATTGTCTACTATGACAGAGCGGGTGATATAAATTCAACAAAAAAACAAAATGAAGAAACAAAATAAAGAAACAAAATGAAGAAATAATAAACAATCGGAGTGTTTTTTTTAAAAACAAACAATGTAAGTGGGCTATCCTACTCCTGTTGCCTGTTGACTTTCCCAGATGTGGCAGTTAATCGTTTTGTAATGTTGAGTAGCTAGTCTGACATTAATAAACGGCATTTGCTCTTACCTGAAGTAGGCTAAATGTAAAATAAAAGTCTTTTTAGGCCGTAGGTGAATAGTTTCGGTGAAATGAAAGGAGGAATGAAATTGAATGAAAGGAGAGAGAGAGATGTTTTTGAGTCCTTCAGTGAGTCTGCTTCCAGACAGTAAATTTGTTTGTGTATGTAAATATGTTGTTGTTTACACACTGAGGTTCTGAGTTTATACACAAATGTTTAAATAAAACAGATTTTGCATAAGGCATGAAGTTTTGGTGGGTGATTGACATTCCAGACAAATAACAGTTTCATCATATATGGCTAGTGTTGATCAGGTAGGCATTTGTTTAACAATGTTCATTGTCGGTTATCCATGATTTTAAATAAGAATTCTCCAATGGCTTTTTAGTGCAAACCATTGGCCAATAGGCTATTATGAAAGTAACTACTTGAGCGCTAGTTAAAGCCCAAATTACACAAAAATAACTTATTGAGTTGAAATCATTTGCTGACAGTTTGGTCCCCCCCAGTTCAAAAATCCTATCTGCGCCCATGGTTGGGAGGCGAGTGTGTTCATCTAATGACCAAAAGAGTCTGAATAGCGTGGAAATCCATAACATCGGTTTCAGTGTTGCTCCGCTAATTAAAGTTCCCCACTGAGCTCATCACGCAGCTCAGTGGCGTCTAGGGGTAGATAAGGTTGTTATTGGGCAGCCATGCGTGTTTATTTAAATGTATGTAATCATGAATATATACTTTGTTATAATTCAATTTATTGATTCTTCAGAAACATGACGTCCACACTGTGATCAATGCATTCCAAAATGTTATTCGAGTTAAACATTTCAACATAAGCACAAAAAAAAAAGGTTTTTCTCCTGTAGTTTTTATCTAAACAAACATCGCAAGACTAGGGTCAACATGGCGAGAGTAGGGTCAACATTTTCAAAAGTATTCACCAAAGAACAGTACAGAAACTTAGCATTCATAGCCTAGCCCACTCTCAAAAATGTATTAATTTGTGAGGTACAACAAAGTAGAAAAATACAAAAATAATTCTCAACATTTTGGAAAAAAAACACATGTTGATCTGATTTCTTCCTATACATGCTACTCACCTTTCTCCATTAATGTGTCCACCATCTTTGGCAGGAATACTTCTAGGAAGTGAAAGAAGTCCCGGAAGTGCTCTTTCCCCTCACTGGGTGGGTGGACCTTGAGCAGCACCTTGGTGCTTTGCGTGTCGCCCACCAGCTTCGCCTGGACCTTAAACACCAGCGGCACCTTCACCGGCGGCTCCTTCTCCACCATGTGATCCGTCACCTGGACCTCCAGCGCCACGTTGCTGCCCTCCGGCCTGGAGTCTACCGTCTCCTTGATCAGCTCCCTCCTCACCTTCCTCCGGCCGGCCCACACCGCGTGCGTCTGGGTCCACGTCCAGCAGGGCGTGCCGGGCTTGGGCCCGCTCCCCACTCTCGGCTTCTTGTCTTGGGGGGACGGCGAGGCATCGTCCGAGGACAGGCGTCTCTTGGATCCGCCGGCGGCCACGGCCGCACTCCGAGGGCTGCCCTCGGAGTTGCCCTGACCGGCGATGCCGCTGTCGCTCGACGTGTTGAGCTCCTCCGACGACGTTTCCATGGACTCGCATGACCCGGGCGCAGCGGCGGCGTGGCCTGCGTCTCCCGAGGGCGCCGACTCCATGAAAGAACCGAGGCGACACTTGAGAACGTTCTGGAAGACCTGGACCATGGCGGCGCACACCTTCTGGAACCAGATCAGCCGGAAGCCATCTCCGGCCAGCTGCAGCTGGTTGCGCAACACCTCGGGTAGCAGCGCTAGCTTGAAGGGGATGCTGATGCTCATCTCCGCGGAGCCGTCCAGTTTCTTGGGCCCCTGGCCGTGCGGGGCGAAGAGGCGGACCAACCCCCAGGGCTTCCCCTTGGTGGACTTGCGGAGGTACTGGAGGCTTCGGCAGTACTTCTCCGCCTCCTGGCACTCCCTCTGGAAGTTGTGCTGGCTGCGCTCGCTCAGGTTCCCCGCCACGTTGTGGGAGAGCTCAAAGGGGTCCAGGACGTTGAGGGGCCCCAGCTTGGGGGCCTGCTGGTTGTGGGGCTTGCGGGGTTGTTCTTCCTCCATGGCATTCTCCTCCTCCTCCTCCTGAGGGACCTTCCTGGCCTGGCTGAGGAAGGAGGTGACAGGGAGGGCCCGGCCCTCCCTGAGGGATATGACGTTGCCGGCAAAATCAAACGTGGCGTAGAAGGAGAAGAATGCAGCCAGCAGCCCACCTGCACGCACACACACCCACAAAGACAACCCTGCAGTGTTAATGTGGGTGCACTGTTCCTGCAGAGGAACAGGAAAACACTTTTCTTAACTAAATTTGATTGACATGGCCACCGTTAGAAATGCTCAGGTCAAGTCATTAGCTGGTCACTTGATAAAAGATCTGTTTGTTTAAATGAATAGAAAAGCTTAGCCCGATGTTGCTGCTGCTCTTAATGATAATGATGCTCCATAGTTAAATAGTCGGGGGTTTGAGATCTATTCTGGTGGCACACTTAAATGAAGATTTGAGTGAGCATGCTAGCTTTAAACAGGGCTTTCACTCTGGGTTTCCGCAGTTTGCCTTTCACACATAGGCAGGGACATATTTCAAACTGCTCTAGCATCATGCAGTAGCATATTGATCATTCAAATAAACATCAATCTCATACTAAGAACATCACTGCCTGTAATCGCTACCAGCCAGGTAGTGATTTTTCATGATGAAGAACGGTCGGCTTCATTTGGGGACTTGAACCCAGGCACTTACAGAGGTCCTGTTGATTCTTGCTGGGAGGGACAGCAATGGGCTGGCTGGGGAAGGTACAGTCCCACCCTTCAATCACACACTCCTCCTCCTCACCTGGAAGGAGAAGAGGTGGTCAGGGACAGTTCAACAGGGATACGGTGGAAACCATATATGTAGAGGCAACACCCAGCATTGGAAGTTACAAACAGTTTAAGGTCCAACAAGCCTATGTGTATATGTGGCTTTTCAGTAATAGAAACAAGGCGTAACTCTGCCGCTTTCAGTGTTTTAGTCTCCGGCCCCCGGCTCTGTACCGTCAACCCCTAGAAGTTCTGCTGTAACCCAGTAGGACTGCTACAGAAGTTCTGCTAGAACATAGGACTGCCAGATTAGGGCTCCAGCATCTCTTCTAGAATGCACTCACGAATCGAGGTGATGACCCGATGTGGGACATTGCTATGGGGCTTACAGGCCATGTGTTTGAGCTGGTCCACCGTGGGCAGGACCGGAGGGTCAGTATTCTGCAGGAAGAAGATCACCAGCAGCGTCAGGGCATAGTTGTTGAGCAGCGGGCCCGGACCGCCTACGTTTCCTATCCCGTCAAAATAAGAGTTGTGATGTCAGAGCAAATAAAATACACTGAACTTACCACTGGCGTAAACATTTTCACAGTTCAAAAGGTTTAATTTGATCCTTTTCAAAGAAATGTGTAAGAAGCAGCAGTTTTTATGTGCTGGCGGTGGTCTTTATAGAACCAGCCTTGATTAGATAAAGTGGAGTATGTTGATGCACTTCACAATTTCAGTGTCTCTTTAATTTGGCTATAAAAGTTCCTGGATGATGAATTTAACCTAGCAAAGACCAAAACAACACATGTGCTTCCACTGCCACCTGTTGAACAAACACTGCAAGTGCTTTTAGACACTTCAGCCATGAAATACCTGGTTATGACTACCTCAAAGAGGACACATTTGTTGCATTATACTGTGGCAAAATTACATTTTAATTATTGCTATTAAACAGATTTCTGTGATTGTGGCGATATTAGAAAATCTGTTTTGTCAGTAATAGGGCCACGGACACACTTGTGTATTTATACTCCAGTGGAGATATAGGTGTCCTACCAGCCAGCTCTTTCTGCCTGGCCCAGTAGCGAATGGTGTAGACCAGGGGCCTCAGCCGGGCGTCCAACCCAGAACACAGCTGCAGGAAGCGGGTGTTCCTCACCGCCAGCCTGGGGAGGGGAAAAGGGGATAGTGGGAAAGGAAGGACATTTAGTTGAGAATATAAAATAACCCTATTACCGGCAATGTTTTCAACAGTACCTTGATACAATGCTGTGACTTTTACTACTATTAACTATTAATTTACAGAAAGAACCAAGAATGAGTACATTTTTGATTTGGTTTAGTGCAGGACAGCAGAATGCCAAATAATGACATCTTATTAGCTGTGGTCAAATACCCTTAGGGTTGTAAAACACACAACAGCTGATCAACAACAAAACAACCACGTCGGTTCTCTTGACTGCAGGAACGACTGGGGAACTACTGACGTCCTGCAAGTCATCAGCAGACCTGTTGTTGATGCTGATGTCCCCATGGAGGTCCAGCGCGCGGTAGTGGAACTTCACCACGGGGAGTCGGGCGCTGGTCACCGCCTGCACCTTGTGCACGCCAGGTACACACTTCTTAAAGATGGTCGCCACCAGCTCCAGCAGCTCGGCGGGGGACGCTGTGGACAGGTCGATGTCCGACAGGATGGAGTCCTCCGAGCGGCCGTCATCCGATGAGGTTTCTGCTACCTGAAGTTGGGCGGGTGGGGGTGGGGGGGGTGTTGGGACAGAGAAATAAAAAGAGAGCGAGACAGATAGATATAAAACAAAGAGAGAACGAGGGAGAGACAGATAGTGACAAACAGACATATTGAGACAGAGTTGGATTTATCAACCAAATGAAAGTGGTGAAAGATCCAAAGATTCCTGCTACTGTACCGGTTCTATAGAGGTCTTGGCGCGGGCCTGGAATGTCTTGGTGTTTTCCAGGTCTAGGAACAGGTCCAGGTCACAGGAGTGGATCCCAAACGTGTTCACGGAAGAGCCGAATGGCAGGACCTGGCTTTCTGTAAAACACCAAGACAAGTTTATTCAGTAAGGCCCCACAATTAGACACAATTGAAATTGGCGTGTGGGAAAAGTTTGATTAGTTCGGCCGAGTAACCTGCGGTGCACACACTGCGGTGATCCAAACCCAATGAGGCACTTTGGTCACAAACCTGTCATTTTTTTCTGTGCGAACACTCCCAATATGATACATGGAGATCTGAACTGTAAACTAAACTAATGCATTAATCTTAATTAAAAAACAGGGAACCCCTCACCACTGCCGGCGGAAGAAAAACACTTTTAGATTTGGGATTCACAAATACCTGCAAAGACAAAATAGTTTACCAGGGAAGAATTCTGTGAAGACCTCCTGGATTAGTTGGACCAGCAGCTCTCTGGCCTTCCTCTTGTTCTCCGCTAGCTGTAAACGCTCCACCACACACTGCATCTGCTCATTCACCTGGGATAACAAACATTAGATGTGTCTGATCTAGTAGTAGCACATTTCAAAATCAAATACAAATATGAATATTTCCACACTTTCTTTGAGTAATTATACAGTTTTCAAAATACAGGTGCACATGAACACAGCTCTGCTGGATGGATGCTTACAGTCTCAGCCTGACCCAACACCGGTTTTAGCCTCTCCAGAAACTCTTGGAGGTTCTTGACGTCTGTGTTCTTCTTATCGATGAGCATGAAGCCCTTCTTGTCCCGCGGCTTCACCCGCAACCTCACGCCGCCCATCTGGTGCACCGGCTGGGACAGGGCCGTCAGCTGGCTGTCAATCTCACTGAACTGCACAATGGCGTACACGCCCTGGAACGGCAGAATGATGTTGGACACCAAAACCATGGACACCACATGCACCCGACACGCCTCTTTTACAGCCAACCTTTCCCCATGATGATTTCTCATTTCAGAAGTTTTCCTTAACAGTGAACATAGATCATGTGATTAATTTCATTCATTTCCTACCCACCCTACAACAAACCCACCCTAGTCTCTTCCCTGAATCCATCTAAAAACTGTTGGTTTTTAAACTACATAACCATAGAAGTGCCTAACCTTGTCTTTGTCGATGATGACATCTGCCACATGTCCGAACTGCTGGAAGTACTGAGTGAGCTGGGCCTGGGAGGCGTCCTTGGGGAAGCCGCTGACGAACAGGCTGCGCTCCTCCTGGGACTTGCGGGTGGCCCTCACGGTGCACAGGGTCCGGTGCTTCCGGCCCTTCACATGCTCATCCAGACTGGGCTCTTCACAACACCACGTACAAATGTTATTCATCATATATATAGACATATATATAATCTCGGACCCAGTAGTTATACTAGTCTGAATTGTGAGACTACAAGCTATACAGTGTAATTATCGGAACACATTTCCCCACAGGTAAATAAATTGCCGAGACTAGAGCCCTTTGTGGGGGGCTTAGGGTTCAAACATGGCTAAAAGTGGGACACACATGAACCCCATGTGGCTTGGTTTGTGGTAGCTACTTACTGTTTGGCACATTGGTGTTGCACAGGTTGCAATGAAACCCCTTCGGCGTAGTTATTATGTCGACTTCCAAGTCCATAACCGCGGACAGTTTGTCTTTTCTTTACAAAGCCTATGCGTTTACTTCCTGAAGGGTTCGCTTTAGTTTTCGTCGGCTCGGTTCTCAAATCTCCCTCCAGCGTATCCCTTGCTTTGCTTTCGATCCCACCTCGAAATGGGTCCGGGCTACGCATTTCCCCCCACATCTGTTCCAGCTAATTCGTTCCGATTTATTAATTACGGATTATTTATAGTATTTTAGACGATTGTACATAGTACAAGAATTTGATTGTAATGTTTATATGCATTAAATAACTTTTTCTTGCTTTAAACTGCGTGCATGTGTCATTAAGACAATTTCGGTCAGCTGTTCGCGTTGCATTTTTATTTATAACCTACTGCTTCATCTGGTGCAGCATCTTTGTGCAGCAAAGACTTCATCTAAGTCTTTCCCATGACGTAAGGAAGCAACGTTAATTAAGTCCAATTTGTAATTTTATCTTCAGAGGTTTTGGCCTATGCTCCCCTCGCCTAAAAAAAGAAAAGTGTTCACTTAATTTAAAAGTATTGTTTTAGTCAGAAATAATAGTAGACAGACACAAAGTAGACAAACTTTCAAAATTTATTTTTTAAAAAAGTAATCATTTTGTCTCAAAATCTTCAGTACAACACAAATAAAAATAACCACCTATATTTTAAAAAAGCAATATACATCACCAAAATAAGTAATTAAGACCACACACAAATCAGCAAATTACCAGTGCAGTTTAAGATAAAATGTAAAGCTGGAGGAGCTGCCTATAAAATCTTGGTGACTTTCCTGGTCCGCTTCACAGGCTGAGAGACTTCTGAGAGATCCTCCTCTTCAGCTTTGCTCTGGACCCTGGACACCTTTCTTTTGGCCACGACCTTCGGGGCAGCCGTCTCGCGAGCTGGGGCTACAGCGGCCTTCCTGCCACGGGTGGCCTTCAACACAGGCGTTGGGGTAGGAATCTCAGGAGTAGCGGTCAAGTCCGCCGCGGTCTCCTCGGGGGTTTCAACGCGTGTAGTAGTTGAAACGGGAATACCCGCCTTCTTCCTGCCCTTGGTCGCAGGACCGGCTGGCACTTCCACTGGAATGTCAGCTACTTCAGGCTGTGAGATTTCTGAGAGGTCCTCCTCTTCAGGTTTGCTCTGGGCCCTGGACGCCTTTCTTTTGGCCACGATCTTCGGGGCGGCCGTCCGGGAAGCTGAGGCTACAGCGGCCTTCCTGCCACGAGTGGCCTTCAACAGAGGTGTTGGGGTTGAGATCTCATGAATATCGGTCAAGTCCTCTTTCCAGTTTACTGACTTGGACTTTGTTTCCTCCTCCACGGTGGTCAAGGATTCCTGGTCTTTCGGCGTAGACTTGGTCTTTTTTGTGACTCTTCCCTTTTTGGGCTCGACCTTTTCCACTGTGGTCTCCTTGGTGGTTTCAACAGGTGTAGTTGTTGAAACGGTAATAACTGCCTTCTTCCTGCGCGTGGTCGCAGGCTCTGCTGGCACTTCCACTGGAATATCAGCTATTTCAACTGTGCTGCGTTTACCTGCCCTTCCATGAGCACTGGACTGCAAGACGGGAAGAGCGACCTCTTCTACGATGGCCGCCTCATGTGGGGGCACGATAGCCCCACGGCGCCCCCTCTTTACTGGCGTCACTGGAGGAAGAGTCACAGCGGCCCTCTTTCCACGCGTAGATTTAACAACCTTCTCGGACTGTTCCACAGACACGGTGCTGGCAGACTCTGTAATCTCCTCTTCTTGAACTTCTGCCTGCTTGGATTCAACCTTCTCCTCCGGTAGCTCGGTGACAGTCTCGACAACCACCTGTTCGGCCTTTGCTCTTCTTCCTCCTCGCTTTGGCTTCTCTGTGGGCTTGTCCTGGGCCTCGGTAGGGGGGACCACCATCTCAGGTTCTTCAGCTTTCGTTGGACGCCTTCCTCTTCTGGGTTTTTCAGCTGGGGCTGTAGTGGTTTGTTCAACCACTTCAGCTGCACCAGCCAACTCCACCTCTTCCTCAACTTTTTCAGGTTTGACTGTGGCTGCCCTGCCCCTCTTGGCTCGGACCGGGGCCTGGGTTTGTTCTTCAGTATTGACCTGTTCAACGACGACCACCTCGGGTTCTGGTGCAGCCTCTGGGTTGGCCTTCCTTCCTCTTCTGGGTTTTTCAGCCGGGGCTGTAGTGGTTTGTTCAACCACTTCAGTGGCACCAGCCAACTCCACCTCTTCCTCAACTTTTTCAGGTTTGACTGTGGCTGCCCTGCCCCTCTTGGCTCGGACTGGGGCCTGGGTTTGTTCTTCAGTATTAACCTGTTCAACGACGACCACCTCGGGTTCTGGTGCAGCCTCTGGGTTGGCCTTCCTTCCTCGTCTGGGTTTAACTATGACAGGGGCGGGTTCTTCTGGCTGAGTGCCTGTGGAAGGTGATTGGTCAGCGACCACCTCACTGCTCTCCTCCTGAACCACTGCCACCTGAGGCTCCTGCTGGGCAGCCTTTCTACCTCTCCGGGGCTTCTCCACTTGAACAGCAGGAACTGGTTCTTCTTCAGGCTGGGGCTCTGCGGGAGTCGGCTGTTCGGGCACCTGCTTGGAGTTCCTTCCCCTCCTTGTCTGAGTCTTGACAGAAGGTACAGCTGGGATGGCAGTTGTGTCTGATTGGACGGCATCTGTTGGTGGAGCCTGATCATTGGTTTCTTCAGTGGTGGTGGTTTCTGGTACGGCTTCAACAGCAGGTGCCTGCTTGCCATTTCTCCCTCTTCTGGGCTTCAGGGAGGTTTCCTCTTGAGCGACCTCAGCAAGGCTTATGATGAGGGGTTCTTTAACGTTCTTGCTCTTTTTTGGCCTCCCGGGCCTCGTCCCTGGGGTCTGTTCTTCAGCCTGAGGTGGCGCTGAGGTATTCTGCATTTGCTTTCCGTGTCTTCCCCTGACGGGAGCGGTTGGTTCTTCCTGTGTGGGTTCCTCATCGGTAGAGGGTTTGGTTATTTTCGCCCGCTTCCCTCTGACAGATTTGGTTGGAGGCTTTGGGGCAGGGAGGGCCATGTCCTGCTCGGCTGGAATGAATGTCTCCTCTTCCGGCATTGGCTCTGGCAGACTCTGCTCTGCAACTTCCTGGGGGGCGGTTTCCATGGCAACCACAGGTTCAGGTTCCTCCACTGGTGCGTCATTCGAGACAAGTTCTATTAATGAAAGATAAGAAAAAGTCAATTTTCTTACCTGATTGAGTAACTGCCACCTGCATACAAATACTTTTCTGCAATTGCAAATTACCATTTACAACTTAATCCAGTCTGTACCATCCATCACCCCATGTGGACAACAGATTGCAACACAGGCACTCCTTTAGCCCCCTCTACGAAAAGCCTTCTACTAATCTACATCTAACAAACTACTGTTTTTTACCTAAGATATGTGAGGTTGTTTAATGAAGATTTGAAGACTAGAAACAAAATTGATAGGGGTAGCACAAATTAATGAATACATCATTAGGGATACACATAACATAACTTCCAAAGTTAAGCAGCGTATGTGTTGGTAACATTACTTTCCAGGACAGTATGCTTAAGTTAGAGAGGTAAATTACCAAACAAATTAAATCAGGAAACATTTTCAAGACAACCTACCTGTGGTCATGTCTGCCTGGAAGTCTTCAATGATTTCTGCAGGTTCATCTTCACTCTGCGCACAAGGGGCCTCCTCTTGTGGTTCCTCACACGCGACTTGTGATGCTGTTGGAAAATATAATCGCTTAAAGTTAAAGCTGATTTCTTTTTTTCTCTCCGGCCAAATATCTTTTTTTTCACATTTTAGTAAGTTAAAAATGTTAAAGCCAAGAAAAACAACAAACCTGGTGCCAAGTCAGATTCCGTAACTGCAGGTTCTTCATGTAGATCCTGTCAATGGCAATTTATACCAATTCTGATTAGCATGAAGTATGTTAGGCAAGACAAAATACAGAGGTGAGACTACAGTTTACATTATCTTGAGTATTCCATTACCTCTGTGTTCTCAGTTGGTTTATCAGCAACTGTTTCATCAACAACCACATCTTCAACAGAAGTTTCTTCAATCACCACCTCTTCAACGGGAGCAACATTTTTCTCAGGGGTTGCAGGAGTTTCCTCAACCAACACCTCTTCAACAGGAGCGATGTTTTCCTCAGATGTTGCCAGTGGAGTTTCCTCAACCACCGCCTCTTCAATGGGAGCAATGGTGTCCTCAACCATTACCTCTTCAATGGGAGGGATGGTTTCCTCAGGGGTTACCAGAGTTTCCGCAACAACCAATTCTTGAATGAGACAACTGGTTTCCTCAGGGGTTGCCAGGGTTTCCTCAACCACCACTTCTTTATTGAGAACGATGGTTTCCTCAGGGGTTGCCAGAGTTTCCTCAAGCACCTCTTCAACGGGAGCAAAGGTTTCCTCAACCACCACCTCTTCAACAGGAGCAATGATTTCTTCAGGGGTGGCCAGTGTTTCCTCAACCATCACCTCTTCAACAGGAGCGATGGTTTCTTCAGGGGTGGCCAGTGTTTCCTCAACCATCACTTCTTCAACAGGAGTTATGGTTTCTTCAGGGGTTGTGAGAGTTTCTTCAACCACCAGCACCTCTGAAACTACACAGACAGGTTCCTCCCTCTGTTTGGGGGTCTCAAGAAGCTGCTTGACTCCATCTAGATTCACCTCTCCATAGACCTTCTGCACTCTGGGAGTCTTCATCAGCTTCCCTCTGAGGTCCTCTATGGGCTCAGACTTCTGCCTAGGGGTCTTCATGATCCTCTTCACGCCACTGAGACAGTCAGGCTGCTGGGGTTTCTGCTTTGGTGTTTTCAGTAGCTTTCCTCTGAGGTCCTCAATGGGCTCCGCTTTCTGTTTGGGGGTCCTCAGGATCTTCTCGGTGGGCTTTTGCTTGGGAGTGGCCTCCTTGGTGTTGACATCTTGGCAGGAGGCCTCGACGGGGACATCCAGAACAGGGGCCTCGCTGTTAAAGCTGGAGCCTTCCTCGCTCTGCAGGAGACGCTGGACTGCCTCGCTGTTGAACATGCGCTTTGTTGTGGAGACTACACCCAATGGAGATACGACCATTTCACCTGTAAAAACGTGTCATTAATATACAATGTTGTGGGCGTTTAGCATTGATTGCAAGTCGACTAAGCCTTTTTGGTGTAGTGCAAGCCTTTACCAGTTTCCTCTGGTGTCTTCATGACGGACATTTCAACCATGGATGTAGAGAGTGCTCCGGGGGGAGTCTGGATGGCGGTCTTCAGCAACATGGTTGATTTTCTCTTCCTTGCATTAACTGGGGTGCTGAAGATCTCAGAGATTCCTGAAAACCAAACCAACAGAAGTTGGTTAACTAGCCACTGTTCACTGGATGACTTTTCAACCAACTATAATACCAGAATATGGAAGACAATGTCTTACCAGTCAAGTCTTCGTCCATTTTCATGTTCTTCTTCAGAAGAGCGATATTGTGGACGATCTTGGGAGCAGCACCTGCAGGTTGAACAGCCCTTTGATGGAAGGCTTTGCCAACAACAATGGTGACAGGTGAATCTGCATGACCAGTGGTAACATGGCCCATAAGGCTCATCTTCGCAGGGGTCTGAAAAAGGAATAACAAATTAGCTACAGACAATTACTGTTATGCTGTGGCACACTTGGCAAGCGTTATTAGTTTTTGGTCAGACAGAGAGAGAGAGCAGGGTATCTGCAGGTTTCAGCAAGTCAAATTTAAGACTTAAGACCTTTTTAATACCACCTTGCATGAAATTTAAGACCTAAAACACGTGATGGTGGGGAGGATCCCGCTGTATTACAATCCAAGCATAGCATGCGTGTCACTCAATGAGACTCATTCAAGTTGACGGACGTCTTCCAGCCAACTGTCCTTGAATTTGCACTTAGCCGTTGT
>JAOPJH010000058.1:8128730-8139258 GCA_027122575.1 Merluccius polylepis
CACACACACACACACACACACACACACACACACACACACACACACACACACACACACACACACACACACACAGGGTTATAATACAGTGTGTGTATAGTAAGTCGGCATACACATGACTGAGGCCAGCTGCAGTCCCGTCCAGTCCCGTCCGGTCCCGTCCCGTCCCGTCTGGTCCCGTCCCGTCCCGTTATGTCCCGTCCCGTCCAGTCCGGTCCCATCCCATCCCGTTATGTCCCGTCCCGTCTGGTCCCGTCCCGTCTGGTCCCGTCCAGTCTACTCACGCTCAGGTCCCCCCTCAGCAGTCCGTACTGCGCGGACACCCAGAACCCGCGGCGGTCCTCCAGCGGGACGTAGGGCTCCGCGGGGAACCGGGAGCGGAACTTCCTCAGGAAGCCGCCCTCGAAGTCCGCCAGGACCCCGTCCATGTCCACCAGGACCCGCAGCCGGCCTGACCCGGACGACCCGGACCAGGAGGACGACATGTTTACGGAAGTCCCGTGGAAAGGATTATGGCGGCGCAGTAGCGGCCGCAGCAGCAGCCGCCACGCCGCGGGAGGCGCGGCCATCCCGGGTAGTGGACCCGTCGGTCGGACCCACACACCGGTACCAGTACCAGAACCAGAACCGGTACCGGATCACCTCCCTGGGACGGGCTGGCGGGGGGACGAGGGTGACGTCACTCCGCGGCTGTCTCTGGGAGGTTGGACTGGACGCGGTGGGTCCGGATCACATGGCCCGTCGGACCCGGGTCCTGGTCTGGGTCTTGGTCTGGGTGTGGGGGGTGGACCTGGGCCTGGAGGCTCGCTGGGTTACTGAGCTGCAGGTCCAGCACCCTGCACCCCAGCAGCACCACCCAAAACAAACACCAAAGACAAATAAAAGACTACAACAAAATGGAGTAGGAGTTAAAACTGCAGCGGTCACGTCACTACAGCAGAGGTGGTGCAGAGGGTGGTGGTGACAGGAGGGTGGTGGTGCTGAGGGTGGTGGTGACAGCAGAGGGTTGTGGTGCTGAGGGTGGTGGTGACAGGAGAGGGTGGTGGTAACAGGAGGGTGGTGGTGACAGGAGAGGGTGGTGGTAACAGGAGGGTGGTGGTGCAGAGGGTGGTGGTGACAGGAGAGGGTGGTGGTGCAGAGGGTGGTGGTGACAGGAGGGTGGTGGTGACAGCAGAGAGTGGTGGTGACAGGAGGGTGGTGGTGGTGACAAGAGAGGGTGGTGGTGACAGGAGAGGGTGGTGGTGCTGAGGGTGGTGGTGACAGGAGAGGGTGGTGGTGACAGGAGAGGGTGGTGGTGACAGGAGAGGGTGGTGGTGACTGGAGGGTGGTGCTGAGAGGCAGCAGAGGGTGGTGGTGACAGCAGAGGGTGGTGCTGAGAGGCAGCAGAGGGTGGTGGTGATGACAGGAGGGTGGTGGTGACAGGAGAGGGTGGTGGTGACAGGAGGGTGGTGCTGAGAGGCAGCAGAGGGTGGTGGTGACAGCAGAGAGTGGTGGTGACAGGAAGGTGGTGGTGACAGGAGGGTGGTGGTGACAGGAGGGTGGTGCTGAGAGGCAGCAGAGGGTGGTGGTGGTGACAGCAGAAGGTGGTGGTGACAAGAGGGTGGCAGTGACAGCAGAGGGTGGTGGTGACAGGCAGGTGGTGTAGTTATAATGTAGTTATGATGTAGTTATAATGTAGTTATAATCAGCATATGGGAACACGCTGTACTCTCCGCCTCACGGCAAGATGCTGTATCTACGCGAGTCACTTCCGGGTCCTCCGCCCTGGTCGCCTGCTGATTGGACGTCCGCTGGCAACGCGGAACCCTCTTGAATTTTACAACATCTTTGGTTCAGACCCGACCACTCCGTCGTCGGTTCCGGTGTTTTTTTAATTATTATTTGTCATTTTTTAAAGAGACACACGCTTTGTATCGAAGTCCACATAACATAACCAATTGGTATTTCGTTGAATAATAACGTCACGGTTCCGATATGTACACCGTGTATTCTGTGTGAAGTACAGCTAGATGGACCAGTCCAACGGAAACGCCACCCAAAATAAACCGTGTCCCTTTAAGAGAACCAACGGTCGCCGGGAGATCTCGCTGTCTGGTCCGCGTTCGGTCCAGTCTCGCGTTATCTCATTCCCAGTGGCGGCTGTGTGCCCCCCTTGCCTCAGTCCGGACGGAGTTATTTCTGACGTTTGAATGAAAAACAGTGTGTATTACCTCCATTTTGGACCGGTGAAATAATGGCTTCAGCCTTGGAGCAGTTTGTGAACAATGTGCGGCAGCTGTCTGCTCAAGGTACAGTGAACTGAACTGATAAACGAGTTTCCATGGCAGCCTGAACTATCGGCTAGCGAGCTAGCAGATGCTAACCAATGCCTTGGCGATAGCCGGACAGATCCTTTTCTTTTTGCTTTATCATGTAAACACATCTCGTAAATGACCCTTTCCGCGCCGCAAGACTCCCCCAAAGTATCCTGAGTGGATACGTGCGCGTAGCCGGGCGCCCCGGGTCCCGGTAGGTCCCACCGCCAAGTGGATCTTAGCTTAAAATCGCACTTTTTGGTTTTGGATGTAAGAAATATTCCTGGGGACGCTCACCGGTAGTCCCGCCCTAGTCGAATCCGATTGGCCGAGAAGACGTATCGCGCGATATGATTGGCCCGAAGTCTCTTCCGTCAACCCGCACGGTTCGCCTCCCCGTGCTACGGTGTGCAAGGCCTTGACAGCACTGCTGCCGTGCGGTTGTATTCACAGCAGTCCGCTGCACGGCGCACTTACTTAGTGATCATTTATTCATGCATTAGTTTACACGTTTGTAATTAATCCGAACATACTCTCCATAGTAAAGTCTTCGCGTTACCAAAAAGGCCAAAAAGGGTCGGACGTGCTACCATTCCATTTCTGCTGTTGGGATTCTGCAAATGTGGTCTCATACATGGGGGGGGGGGGGGGGTCATGCATGTCTTTGGTCATACATATTGTTGGTCAATGTGACCTGTTTGGATTTAACATGTTTTTTTTTTCTGTATGTGACCCTCTAGGCCAGATGACTCAACTATGCGAGTTGATCAACAAGAGCGGGGAGCTACTGGCCAAGAACCTGACCCACCTGGACACGGTCCTGGGGGCCCTGGACATCCAGGAGCACTCCCTGGGTGTGCTGGCTGTGCTGTGAGTACGACCCCCATCGCTCGTACCGGTGTACCCCGCAGCCACCGACCAGACGCCTTCATCCCAACGTGCCTTGCACTGCATTTAGTTTTTAATGTATTTGTTGTGTCGGATAGGGAGTCAGAAAACGTCTCTCGTCAGTGTGACAGAAAACCGTCTTCGACGTGGCCCCCGGTATAAACTTGGAAAAACACAATGTCTACTTACCCACGTTAAAACATAAAACACACACCGTCCACTTAACGGCAGACTTAAATGTGGAGCAGCACGGTAAAATGTTTTGTACATTGCAGAATAACATCGGCATCCGACAGGTTGGCCGGGGACTTTGGGGGATTCAAACCCAGAGCCTGTCATGTCTCGTCCAAATAGGGATTAAAAACAGCCGGATAGAAATCCTAAACGGGTCCTTTGTCTCCAATGTAAATTATGGATCATGGGGGAAGAGAGACGCTTCTATGTTTTGCTTTTAACAGAGCCGGTGCTTTGTGTCTCATCTGGGGTCCTCCTTTTTTAAGTTTCATATTTTATTTATTTCTTTATCATTCTGTATTTAGGTGATTCAAACGCCATGCCATACTCCTTTGGGGTAGTGTGTAATCCGAGTGCGTGTTTCCACTTGTATTCATTTGTACTGTAATGTAACTACTAGCGAACCCCGTGCAAGAAGTAAGATGCTCCTAAATGAAGGATTTTATCTTGGATTTATCTTAAGATATTTTGACGCAGTGGAAAGCGGTGTACTGATGAACTGTGAAGAGGCAGCCGTGCACACGGCATTAAATATGACAGTAGAGTCTGACAAAGGCTGTTCAAACACGTATAAAGGTCAACTATCTAACATGGTGATACAGTTGATCAGACAATTAAATTGCTCCATTTGGTGATGATGCTGATCATGTGACATAAATGTCTCTTTGCAGATCATGTTTACCTTTTTATTTTCCTTTTAATTTGCTTATTCCTTCTTTCATATTGTATGCTGGCAGTGGCCAGTGACATGACGTCTATTTTGAAGCTTTCTTTGGTTTGTTTTTCTCGACCTGCTTCTGTAGATTCGTGAAGTTCTCCATGCCAAACATCCCTGACTTCGAGACGCTCTTCTCCCAAGTTCAACTCTTCATCAGCACCTGCAACGGAGAGCATGTCAGATATGCAACAGACACTTGTAAGTCCACCCCCCCCCATCAACAAGAGCTAAGATCGTACTTTATTAATCACAGATTAAAAATTCAGCATGCATTGTCCGGTCATGTCGCCACGAGATGAAAAAAGACATCTCCATAGTCGGAGATGTCTCCATGGTCGAGCAAGACGCTCCACAAGCACTAATGTTGACTGAAAGTGGGAAGGAGACCATGACAACCTTTTCCGATCCACTTAGATGAGTCACTATTTGGTAATTTAGCACCCAGCGGACCAATTTAGGGGCAGGGGTTAGCTTCCTCTCGCTCAGCGATGCCAACCGGTACACTGTGGACATAATGGGATCGAACACAGTCGGGTTTCCGCTGGGAGTCTAACACCGCCTAACGCCACTGCTAGCCTGAGTTGAATGTTCCTCTGGTGAAAGGATCTCCCGCTAAACGCTGTTTTCCATTCGATTCTTCTCTTCCAGTTGCTGGTCTTTGCCACCAGTTAACAAATGCCCTAGTAGAGCGGAAACAGGTGAGCCTGCTGAACTAATGGAGAGAATGTGCGTGGACACAATGCAAATGTATATTTACGTAATGTACAGCTATTCAATCAATTATGTATTGCATTTGTTGACGTCATACAACTTATCAAATGTGTTACAGTGACATTTGCTGAGGTTGCATCTTAAAAACAGTCCGAGATTTTCACACTCTTTTATAAATGTTTTAAAATCCTCGATACTTAGCGAAAGTTAGATGTTGTCGAAAGTTAATCAGCACCCCTCCGGCCAATCAGAATCGAGTTTGGTATAAAGTGAATCAACATGCATGTAAATAAGGAGCAGGTGGGGCTCAGGGGCATCTCGCCCAAGGATGCCTACAGGTAGACCGTGGACATCGGGGATGAGGAGGAACTACCAATAATTGGTTCATTAAACATTAATGTTTTTAATTAATCCTGTATCCATCCTGTGTGAGCCTCCTCCCAGCGTCTAGCAAAGTCGTCATCAACAAACTGTTGCTGTGTTCTCCTCTTCCTCACAGCCGCTGAGAGGCGTGGTGGTCCTCAAACAGGCGATAGACAAAATGCAGATGAACACAAACCAACTTACCTCCGTCCACGCAGACCTGTGTCAGGTAAGGCACTCGGCGACACCGCGCGTCCACCTCCGCTACGATGCGGATAGTAACACACTATTACGCACGGGTCCTCTTTATTCTTCTTGTGTTTTTCTTAAACCGTGATTTTAACCCGGTGAGGTCCCATCGAGGTCACAAGATCTCATTTGCAAGGCAGCCCTGGCTAAGATGGCCGCAATACAGTGTTGTGTACAACATACAAGCAAACATTTAGCAACTCAACAGAATCACACGCCTGTATGTTTATATTCTCCTTTGTATGTGTTCCTGTAAAATATCCACTTGGTGTTTTTGTTGTTGCCTATTTTAGTTTATTTCACAAAAACGAAACCAAACATTTTTAACCATACGGTCGGGCAAAAGAAACCTCTGAGATGTATGTCGCATTTTCGGGTTTGCCGCTCCAGTCCGCTCCTTCTGGCCCTGACCCGCCGCCGCCATGATGGCTTTAATGTCAAACCAGTCCCCCCCCACGAGGTCATTAGTGAGGTGCTAACATGTTTCTCCCGTCTGTGTCTGTGTCTGTGTGTCTCTGAAAGCTGTGCTTGTTGGCCAAGTGCTTCAAACCGGCGCTCCCCTTCCTGGAGCTGGACATGATGGACATCTGCAAGGAGAACGGGGCCTACGACGCAAAGCACTTTCTATGTTACTATTATTACGGTGGCATGATCTACACGGGCCTGAAAAACTTTGAACGAGCACTGTATTTTTACGAACAGGTAACCCAACCCCTTCCTTTTGGATGTTCATTATATATATATATTCCCGTAACCCTTGAGCCAAAAAAGTGAATGTCACTCCTGGCTTTTTAACAACCACACACACACACCATGTCTCGGTATTGTCTCGTTGTCTCTCATCCGTTTTCCCGCCCTCGCCTCACCTCCAGGCGATTACCACTCCCGCCATGGCCGTCAGCCACATCATGCTGGAGGCCTACAAGAAGTACATCCTGGTCTCGCTCATCCTCCACGGGAAAGTACAGCAGCTCCCCAAATACACCTCGCAGATCGTGGGCAGGTTCATCAAGGTATGTGGTGGACGGATGGATGCATAGGAGTGGAGGGATGGACTTTTTCTACTATTTTGGGGAGCTATTTTTTATTTTTTTTAGCGTCATTGGGTCTGTGTGTACATATGTGTGTGAGGCGTGTGTTCCCTTGAGAGTAAATGTCGGTCGTCCGCTGAAAAGCAATACAAATTTGAATTCCCCCCCAAAAAGGAGGGGATGGATGGATGAATGGAATGGATGACTAGATAATATGGATCGAAGGATGGGATAGAGGTCAGATGATATGGATGGATGGATGGATGAATTCATAGATGCTCAGTGAACACTGAATGTACTCCTGTTTGTTGTCGCCTCACTTCACTCGTCGGCCACAGACCGAAGCGATTCCGTATTTATGTCGCGATATTTATGACACGATAACCGTCTGGAACGACGTTTTCTTTGAAATAAGCGAACCGACCAAACACCTGCTGTTATTTCGTGCGGATCTGCCGTCTGAATCCTCCACGTCCCCCGTGTGTGTGTCGCGTTCCAGCCTCTGAGCAACGCGTACCACGAGCTGGCCCAGGTGTACGCCACCAACAACCCCGCCGAGCTGCGCAACCTGGTCAGCAAACACGGCGAGACGTTCACGAGAGACGACAACACGGGCCTGGTCAAGCAGTGCCTCTCCTCCCTCTACAAGAAGAACATCCAGAGGCTAACAAAGGTGCTTATATTGTTGTTGTTGTTCAATACCTTGGTGTGTGTGTGGGGGGGCAAGAAAACCCTTATCGCTCGTTATCATCTTCTTTCTGGCGTCCGCAGACCTTCCTGACGCTGTCCTTGCAAGACATGGCGAGTCGAGTGCAGCTGTCGGGTCCCCAGGAGGCGGAGAAATACGTCCTGCACATGGTGAGGAGAAGCACTCGGAGGCACACGTGTAATAATTACTGACGTCATTAAAGTGCAAAAACACCTCATGGGCATAAACACTATACACTACACAAGCAATGCCTTGTACAGTATAGCAAGTGGGTAGTGTATACTACTACTACTACTACTACTACTACGATTACTTACTATATTTTATGGCATACTAGACAATCCTCTAGTATGTATTTTTTTATATTCTACTAGTATAGAACAGCAACATGTGTTATATACCATATCTAATCCATAATCCCACTGCCCTTAACTAACCGTTGTGTCTGTCAGGAGCTTGAGGAAGCCTGTGCTCGGTGTTTTCTAATCAATGCGTCTCCCTGGGTTTCCCTCGCGTTAAGATCGAAGACGGGGAGATCTACGCCAGCATTAACCAGAAGGATGGCATGGTCTGTTTCCACGACAACCCCGAAAAATACAACAACCCAGCGATGCTTCACAAAATCGACCAAGAGGTACAAGGGGACTCACATTTCCTCCTATCTTTAAAATTGGTGCACCCTTAAAGTGACTTATAAAACATGATGGCCGTCTCCTCCTCAGATGCTGAAGTGTATAGAGCTGGATGAGAAGCTAAAGTCGATGGATCAGGAAATCACAGTAAATCCACAATTTGTCCAAAAGGTGGGGAAAGACTTTGTCGCCTGTCAATCGTGAATGTTGCAGTTTGAGTGTTGGAGTCACCCTATACCGTCATTATTTATTTATTTATTTATTATTTGAGAGTGCGCCAACATGAAATGAGTACAAACTATTAGAACGACAACAAATCCACACATAACATAAATACAGAAACAGAAAATTGAAACTAAGGAATTTCAACAAACACTATAGAGTTAGCGTGGATCCGGAGGGATACACACACCGGGTTATACTACTGTATATACGACATGGGGGTGGGGGGGGGGGGGGGATCAGGGACATAATGATTTGGATATTTCTGTCCTTCAGAGCATGCATATTAAGTATCAAGCAAAAGCCAGTCGAGGATAAACCAGCTCACGAGAAATGGAAAATAAAAAGAGGGAATCACATTAAAAAATTCCAAGAAACACGATAGGATCTCCAACTGCCAATCTGTAGAAACAACAATCGCACACACGCGAATCGAAGGCCACTTCTGGCCGTGCTTCTCCCCCGCCTCTAATTGTGTCCGCCTGACCGTTTATTTTTTCCAGAGCATGGGATCGCAGGAGGACGACGTCGGGAGCAAAACGTCTAGTTACTCCTGAGGGGGCCGCGGGTTCGAGACCACCGCTGCCGCTCGTGAAACGGTCTCTCCCAGGATGAGTCAGCTTTTTTAAAAAAGAGGATAACAAACATTTTTTTGCGTATGGACATTGGTCAAGGAAAATCTGAAATGTGTGGATTGGTTGGGGATGGGGATGGTGATGTTGGTGTTGTTGATGAGGGTGGTGAATTAGTTGATCCTTTCTTTACAGTGTCTTGAGGATAATAAGAGGTCCTCAAAGGAAGAAAAAAATAGATTACACTTTTTTTTTTGTCAGTGTTTTTATTTATCGATGTTTCAGGCCACTGCTGCATTAACAGATACCACAAACAATAAAAACTGGACTTATAACGTGTGAATAATCACTGTTTGGGGATTTTTCTTTTTCTGCATGAGGGCCTTTACAAGAGGGCATTACTCTTAAGTTTTTGCCGACACCGCCAGCCGTGGCTGACGTGGAACAAAAAAAATCTGGTATATCCAACTGTTGTGAAGATTTCCCCCACGTTTCCCCCTCGTCGTGGTCAGATGTTAGATATCAGCACTGTGTATACATGTATGATATCTGGCTCTACATGTATGATATCTGGCCCACCAGCAGGCGTGTTGCAGGTGGCTCCCGCTAGAGGGCGCCAGCGCACTGTACAGTTTATCCTTTAGCGCGGTGTTTCTCCTGGAGGGAAGCTGAACACCAGAATACCAACTGTCATGTTATGAGAGCTTGAGCTTTGCGATTGTGGATCTGTTATAATAAATTGTTTAACTAACTGCCTCTGAATTTAATGTTTTTTATTTAGTGAAGCCGCCGCCGTCGAAGTAGTTTTAAATATTCGTGTTTGTTTTGACGTTGGGGATCCGCGGCGGTCCTCAGCCAATCAGCGCGCTGCGGCGGGCGGGCGGATGTGGCCCGCGGCGGAAATCGGCCAATCAGCGCGCGGCCTCCTCCTCCTCGGAGGCCGCTCATTGGCTGCCGCGGCGCGTCAATCAGGCGGGGGGGCGGGGCCTCGGGTCCAGCGCTAAGCGGCTAGCCTGCGCGGCTAACTGTCATGTCGCCGCGGGTGGAGGAGGAGGAGGTGTAACATACACCCCACGGTCTAGATCCCCCCCGGGACCCGCGTAGATGTGGCTCCTCCGAGACCGGGACCAGGACGTGTCGAGGTAGCCTCCCCGGGACCCGGACTACCCTGGACCCGGACTATCCCTGGACACCCTACACACAGATATACATGTTGATATACATGTACATACAGCAAGCCTACGCCACGAGATAACCGCTTGGACCCCTCCGGGTCCCGGTCCGGGTCCCGGTCCCGGTCCGCCATGGGTCCCGCCGGCTGCCCCCATGTCAGCAGCTACAAGGCGGACAACTGGAAGCAGAACCTGAGGCTCATCTACCAGTGCTTCGTGTGGGGGGGCTCGGCCGAAACCAGGAGGCGGAAGGTATCTGTCTGTCTGCCTGCCTGCCTGTCTGCCTGCCTGCCTGTCTGTGTGTGAGTCTGTCTGTCTGTGTGTGGCTGTCTGGCTGTCTGTCTGTGAGGATGAGGCAGTAACCTAGGAGACGGTATTGGACGTCTCCTACCTAAGACCTAATTGGCTCCCTCTAATTGGAATTGGCCAATTCCCTTGTATATTATAATATATACATGATTTATAAAATCATACATATATTATAATATATATATATATATGTTATATATATGACATATACTATTATACATATATAATAATATATATATATATATATCGGAATTTATGCTCAAGATTATTTGTGTATGGTGGCTTAGTTTTGCTGTGGGCGGAGATGGGAGGCGCGTCGTGTTGTTGTTGTTGTTGTTGTCGCCGTGAACCCTCTCGTGTGTGTGTGTGTGTGTGTGTGTGTGTGTGTGTGTGTGTGTGTGTGTGTGTGTGTGTGTGTGTGTGTGTG
>JAOPJH010000058.1:8263875-8278297 GCA_027122575.1 Merluccius polylepis
GTGTGTGTGTGTGTGTGTGTGTGTGTGTGTGTGTGTGTGTGTGTGTGTGTGTGTGTGTGTGTGTGTGCGTGCATGCACGCTTGCACGTGCGTATGTGTGTGTACACAGGCGTACGTATGTGTGCGCGTGTGCATGCATGCGTGTTACCTTAGCGAAGACACTGAATGATGGTGAGTCTTGAACATGGCCAGACAGCTGCCTTCGGCGTAGTCCCACAGTCTGACAACACCAGGGCTACCGGTCTGAGCAGAGGCCAGCAGCGTGGTGCTGCCGTCGAATGCCAGGGCGGAAACCTACCATGATGTAGATCGCACAGCGTCAAATGTAAACCTGCACGTTGCAAGTTTTCCCATTAGCAGCCTCTACTGGCTTCAGTTGTAGCTACAGTTATAGCTATATCATTTTCAGACACTGTCGTCTCAGATTTTTCCACAGTGGGGGGGGGGGGGGGATGTACAGAGAAAAACTCCCTGGATGGATCGACTCATGGATGTTCTACTTCAGGTAAGAAAAAGAGAAAAGCGCAATGTGCCGTTCATGTGGTTTTCGATTCTAAAACAACCTGGGAAAGAAACCTCAACACATCAGGGCAGCTGGTTTACCTTATCGGTGTGTCCGATGAAGAACTTCTGTTGGCCGGAGGAGATGGTCATGGAAACCACGATGGCGTGACAGGGATACACTACCGCGTCGCCCGATTGGGTCCACAGGGCCTGTGTGGGTGCGGAACGAAACAAGACATGCACAAGCGCTCTTTTTCCCCATGTAGCAGCACGATGAGTAACAGATTCTCTTTCATCAGGCATTACATTTGACATGCCCGCTCTCTCTGGTACCCTTTCTCTCACTTACACAGCTGGCGGTGGCCCCTCCGAAGCCGATGATCCGGTTGAGTCTGAGTATCGGGTCTGGAGGTCGCTTCTACGTGGAGAAATACAGAGAATACGCAGATGTAAGCAAAATCATGCAGACGAAGCCGTCGTGTCCAATTAGAGCCGAGCCCTCGTTCTCACCCTGTGTTTGGTTGCTTTGGCTGAGGCGCAGGGCACAGGGCATGGCACTGCTGTGCCTAAGACCTGGAATCATATTCAGATGGACGGTGCTCAGTATTTTTTTTAAATCAGCAGAGGCTTCGATGCGATGCACATTACGTTTAAACCGGTTTGAACATGTTTAAACTCGTAGAGAACATCAGGGGTCAAAAGAGGCAACACCTCAAAAGGGGCCACACTTGCTTGTCACAAACAACCATACCTCCTCTGTGTCACTGTCTTCACTCTGGCCACTTAGGGCGTCGGTCTGGTGCACGTAGATGTGCGTGCCGCTTTCGCCGGCCCCGCCGGGTGTCCCGTCCGAATCCTTACCGGCCCCTCCTGGACTGCGGGGGCCCTGGGGGCTCTGATTGAGCCGGTCCTCCTGGGAGACCACCACACCCAGATCGGGGAGCTCAGGAACCACGGGGGGTCCAGACTTCGGCAGCTGGTGGGGAGGGTGGGGAGCGTTAGTGACATCCAATCGATATAGATTTCATCCTCTAAAGCAGTGCATGCTAGCATGTGTGTGTGTGTGTGTGTGTGTGTGCACGTTTTCAAACGGTTGGTAGCAGCAGGGGACAAAGTAGGGAGTGGCCACAACACATTTTTTTCTTTAAAAAATACAATTAAATATATGCATGCCTACACAGCCTTGTCTGGTTAATTAGCATATTTGAAATCTGATGTTCATCAATACGGTATTAGGGTATTCCCATTATGTAGATTGATGATGAACATAATAGCGAAACGTTTAGCAGCTTACGGTATTGACATGGTAATAAGAATGCATTGCATTGTTTTACAGTACAACGTTTTCGGTGCCTTGGGCAACAGCACCTCCACAGGTGGGTCAGGGTATGAATACATTTGGGAACCGTTGAGATTTACGGTGGAGAAAAGGGAGACGGGGCTTACTCCTCTCGGGGTGGTGATCTGCTGGATGAGAGACACGCGGTCCTTCACCGGTCTGCTGAGGCTCACCCTGCGGGACACCCCTCTCACAGGACTTGGTGGTGCAGGATCACTTGCTAGGGAAGAGGAACAATGGCAGGTTATATTAGCGTTTCATATATATTATATTGTTTAAGTTATAATACGTGTGCGCACTGCGCAGACATCGTTGTGCAGTTTGTTACGAACAAAATAGGATCAAACAAAAAGTCAATATTTAAATATTTGAACATATGAACCTGTGACACTATGATTGCGTTAATGGACCACACATAATTACATGGGTGATTATCCAGCCATGGTTGCCCCACACCACTTACTAGAGCCACGGTTGGAATGGCTTTTCTGGATGGAGTCAAAGGGCATCTTGGCCCCTTCTGAAGGACACCTGTTTGAAATATGTTTTTAATTTAAATAACAAAACTTCACAATCACCATTATCTGCTCAAAGCCCCATGCAACTATAGTTCCTCTACACACACACACCTGATGTAGTCGTAGAGGTGGTGCCAGCGCTGGCCCTTGGGCACGGGGAAGGACATGTCGCGGGGCACGGGCCCAGTCCCCTGCGACGAGGACACACCCAGCTGCTTGGCCTCGCTGAAGGAAAGCCCTGTCGGAAACAAAATTGTGGATTAATCTGGCGATTCTTTATCACTACATTAATAATCCCATTCTGTAATATTTCATAAATAACGGAAAATGCCCATCAAAAGGCACGATACCAGAGCCCAAAATCTTAGTTTGTTGCTTTGTCTGACAAGCATCCAAAGATAACTAAAAGCAGTACAATTATTTTCTGAAAGGTACTTGGGTCAATCCCCAATGTCCACACCTTCCGAAGGCCTCCTAGAGATACCTAAACCCTACCGGTATCTGTATTCTCTGTTAAGTCACTTTAGATAAAAGTGTAAATAGTAAACATCTCCAAGTTTGGAAGGTGAACGTGAGTACCACATGTCAATTAAATTTGACCTCAAAGGGCCAAGCGCTGAGTCGTACCGGTGGCAACGAGGAGGTATTGCCGAGTGAATCCTCACCTGGGTCTAGCAGCAGGTCACTGGTGAACATGTTCTTCACGGCCATGTTGGAGCACAGCTTGACGCTCTTCAGGTGACTGTGCCGACGGTTCAGGTAGACCGACAGTATGTAGTGGAGGTCCATGGATAAGCAGGTCCAACGCACTGCGGGAGGAGCTGGGCCCACCAGATCTAGAGATCAAAACTAAACTTCAGTACCGACATGTAGGGCTGGGCAATATATATATCGATATTATATCGGTATCGTGATATGAAACTAGATATCATCTTAGATTTGGTTTATCGTAATACGGCATAAATGTTGTCTTTTCTTTGGTTTTAAAGTCTGTATTACAGTAAAGCGATAAAAAAAGAAAATACTCATTCATTCATTTACTTTTCATTATTTATAGTGTCGCCGTTTTTTTACCATAATATTACCGTGTTTGGCTGACTTGGCTGTGTTCTCGTAGACTGAGTCCTTGGCAGCGCCGCATATGAAGGGGAACTGAAGCGACGTCGCTGTAGACTTGAAGTCTTTGAACATGTTGGAGAAGGCGATGCGGACCACCAGACCCTCCTACACAACACAACACAGGGGCACACATTTAAATATAGCTAAAATATAAATTATATATATAACGTTCAAATTATCACCATATTTCAGTCTGGACATACATACATACATACATCCAAATATGTGCATATTGTGTATAGCTTGAAGAAGACAAAAACAGATATATAGTTGTAAACAACAACACGTTATGAGTGACAAGTTCTACTACACCGTCATATCGGCTGATAAAACACGCTGGGTGGTCATCATCATCACCTCGACAGCGACGTCCAGGTGCACCACAAAGTATTTTGAAGGGGCGGGTCTGAAGAGCAGGTAGAAGTAGCGGCCTGTCAGCGCCAGGCTCTGGGTGCTGCCCTTGGGCACCAGGACGTAGTTGTTGCCAGGAACCGAACCCTTGATCCTGAACACCGAGCACTTCAGCGTCTTGTCCTGGTGGGAGTGGGGAGACCAATGACCTCACCCTTAAAAGGTCGCCTGTTTTACCACCAGGTGTGATGTTGATTACCCATTAAAAGCCATGTCAACATCTACCCTCTTTACATCACGAGTGGGAGTGTCCACCTAGATGTATGATAAATAGATCAGCCTACAAGTTGGTACCGTCCACTGGGTAGGCTGGTAGACTGATCCATCCATCATACATCTGGGTGGACACTCCCACTTGTGATGTCATTAGAGGGTAGATTTTGACATGGCTTATAATGGGTAATCAACGTCACACCTGGTGGTAAAATAGGGGACCTTTTCACAGGTGGTCTATAGCAGGGGGAAATAACTTCCGGTTCCGTTTTTTATTTATTTTTTACATTAGGTCGGTTTTATTCATGAACTGGTGCACGGCCAATACCTGAAATCAAACCGGACCCATCATTAATGTTAAATTAATGTGTGGTGCGGCTCTTTATTACCATATAGACGGAGACGTCGCCCTCTTTGGTGGCCCGTCTCCATTCCTCAACCTTCAAGTGTTTGAAGATGTTCACGTAGGGATGCTGCCAGGCTAAAGGGGAGACATGTTTTAACAAACAACGAAAGCTAAAGTTACGATAAGGTACTATAAAGTTATAACACTGAGTTTATCCTCGACAGACGTCGATGTAAAAAGGATTACCTCTTGAGGCCATGGATGTGGAAAACCAACGGTCTTCCTGAGGTTAGCTGCACTCACTTTCCTGTCGTCACCTGTTGCTCTTGCAGCTTAACGTTAATTTTAATCAGTTTACCGTCGTCCACTACAACATTAACCCACCCGGAAGGTCGTCTAACCCTCAACCTTAGTGTGTCTGTTTTTAACAAAAACTGGCTATAAGTGACCCGGGACGTGTTGGTTACTAGGTAAACAAACACTGCTTTGGTTTTGACATGATGGCCATCCCTCCCGTTTTCAACTCCCGCTCCAGGACCAGCCTCCGCCGCTTTCAATGACGTCATCCTCGTCGTCGGCGCTTGGGTTTCTGGGTAATGTAGTTGTTGTTTTTAAAAAAAAAAACATTTTTACAGTGCTTACTGTGACCTGGTTATGACCCCTGATCACTTGAACATCTGGAGGAACAGGAGGCCGCCAAGATAATAGCCATTGTTATTAGAGACCCCCTTTTCTGTTAGTTGCCATTATGAGCATTATGAGCATTATGAGCATTATGACCACTACTTCTGTTGTAGGTGGAGGCAGAATAATCCCCTGAACACGTTAGGCCAATGCTGGCCAGCAAGTTTTGTTGGCCATCGGCTGAAGAAAATAACGTTTTTCTGAATGTTGTACGGTCATTCACCAGGAACTTGATAAAGTTATCATACCCCTTTCTGTTAATAAACACTAAGGTTTGGGGTCAGGGCTCCCTGATTGAATAAATATAGCCTACCAATAAATAAAATAAATGTCTGAGGTGAACTTAGGCCTCCAATGTGATTGACTTTTGACTATACTGAAACATGATACATCATGATAAATATATCCAACATGCCTCTGTGTGTCAAAACACAACTCCGCAAGTCAAGGAGCTCGCTTTTGGAAATATTGGTTGTATCCGAAATGGACAACTTTGTATAACATAAAACATTAAAACCCGGATTGATTTGGTTTAATTCCGTTTGCTTGTCTTTATTGTTTTCTTTGAATTCAATGACCAATGGGCACCATGTGTACCACGGTGGTGGTGGTGGTATTTTAACCTTTACAGGGTGCCAATCTCATTAAAGCGGAGCCAATTGTCTGTCGGAACGAACAAAAATAACCCAATCCACAGTTCAAAGACAATGTAATGAATTAAAAAAGCTCAACAATCTGATGTTGTTTAACATTGACGTTTAACATGCCTTGATCAACCGTGGTGCAAGCTGTCCCATTTAGTGTCCTATTTTCAGGCCGTTCCTCAAATAGGATTCAAAAACAATATAAAATAGGGCATGGTAGGTCTAATAAGCCATGTATAATAAGGTTAAGATAAAAGGGGTTTTTCCTTCAGGCTGTAGGACTACAAAACCAACTGGCACACAGGATAAATGGACATGGATTGCTAAAGACTGCTAAACTGTGGGAATGTCTTTATTTGAGCCGTCAGAGCAATTTAATGGCTCCAGAGACTGGTCTGTGGTGAACAGAAAAGGGGAAAGGGAAGAAAGCAACCCACAGATGAAGCCTTTATTTCATGGTCGATATATTGTGTCAAACACTGCCCCCTGCAGGCCGTTGGGCGTAACAGCTCCTCAAGACGATTCAGGCCTAACCTGCGTGCATTTTATTGATTCATATTTCATACTAGGTTACAATGAATTTGATATGTTCACTCAATAAATTAAAGTGGTGCTACTTATTGAATTAGCTTTCCACTGCTGGGTTAAAAATAAAATAAAATAAATAAATCACTAAAAAAGACTTGGGTGACGTGAGGCTTTTGCCATTCACTTATCTCATTTACGAAAAAGGGCATATATTGTTTTGGTTTGTTTTTTAACAACCACAGACCACTCATGTCGGACAGAGGAGATGTGGAGTGGGTTGAAACAGCCGAGGGAGAAACTCCTATGCAGAAGTTGCTGGACACAATGGTGCAAGGATGCTGAATTTGATCGCTTATTTTTATAAAAACTCAGCTCAGTAGTATTGCTCACTTTTATTCTCCCCTGATTGATTGACACTAGTTTATGGTCTAATGCATGGGTTCCAACTCATTTATTTTTATGACAGTATTATGCCGGTCTCTGTTTCAAGAGCAAAGCAGCGTAATTGCCGGCCCAGCCTTCATCCTCGACTCCCCGACCAACATGGCCGTCCCTCAGAGGGCCCTCCTGACTCTCAGCCATGGGCTAATGATAGGGAGGTCCAGTATCCCCAACACGGGCCTGGGGGTCATGAATCAGGGGCCAGCAGTGACGCCCGGAATGCACTTTGGGCCCTAGGAAGGGGAGGTGACCTCAAGAGAGGATGCAATGGCGAGCAGATTTTCCTGGGAGGCAAGTTTGACCAGGGGCAAAATGGAAAAGAAAACATGGACCTGTTTGATTTTACTTCCTAATGTGGCATATTTTTCCTTTTAGGAAATTAGACAAGAGTTAGGATTTCTCTAAAAGTTGTTATACTGCTGTTCAATACATGTCGCTGGGCTACTTAACGTTCGTAGTCACTTGTGTTTTCTGACTTCTCTAGATACAAAGTAAAGGACTACAACTACATTGATGCTGTGAGAGAAACACACAAACTGGATGAGGTGAGCACTGTGTAGCCAAAAGACCAAATACATTGTATTCATATTAAACTAAAGCCATTCTGGTCATTAAAGACAAAATACATGCCGTGTTAGACTAAAATACATTATATTTAGTATAGACAATATGCATTCTATTTCATTTTTGGAGCAACTTAAATTCTTTACTTGGCCATTAAATGCCAGAAACAATAAATGTTGGCACTGGTAGCACAAGACTGTATTTAAGCTGCATTTAAGCTCTGTGTTACATACTGTCTTTATTTTTAACAAATAGGTATGCATCTCCCATAGGTGAGGTGACTAGCTCACTCTTATTGAAACACATTTAAATCAGAGATACACAAATGAAAGGATTACTCGAAAATTCTCTCATCGTTACGTTAAAGATTTTTTAACTGGCCATTTGTATTTTTCAGTTTGAGCCTCACTGGAGAAAATTGGGTGTACTATGACTTAACGTTTCTTTTCAGAGAGTAACCCCGGGTATCCCTCTGCAGGCGCAGCTTCAGCCAGGCGCCAGGCATCAGCTTTTCCCATGCAGTCTCCAGAGTTCCTTCACCATGTTTGCCACAGCTCCTTGAAGTAAAAGTGGCCAGTACAAATTAAATTGTTGCATCAGGCCAGTAATCCATGATTCATAGACTTTGAAAATTAAAAAAATAAAGGCTCTATGGGCTGCTGACAAACTTGTCATGGATAGCCAACATGATAGTTTTCCCACGCAGTTGCCAGCAGCGTTCCTTCACCATATTTGCCACAGTTTCTTCACATACTTCTCATAGCTGCCAGATTTTTCCCATCGTAGGCAGTTTTTCCCACACTTCTTCCATTGTGCTGCCACAGATAGCAGAGCACACATTTCCCTGGGTACACCATGAAGTTGTCGTTGGTGATATGGGGGAGACATCCTGCTCTTTAAATAATTAAAATTGTGTTACACACTGCGCACCCAATGAAATAAAGCCCAATGTGTGCACCAGGCGGTGCAGACAATGTGCGGCCCGGTTGACACAGGTGAACTCAATTAGTTAATGGGAAGGAACATGATTGGAGAAAATTAAACCATTCTTGTTTCATTCTTCTTGCCACAGTTTCAATAAAGTAGGCTATATATAGTATATATAGTAAAGTTTATAGTATATACAACGTTATAGTAGGCTAGTGTATATATATTTTTAAATATAATATTCATATAATATTGAATATGTATTATAGAATAATAACATAATATATATAATATAGAGATGTGATGTCTGCGTCAGGATACAGAGGGCTGAATTTGATGCTCAACCTTGTCCAAATAAAACGCATATCACACACCTTTATCTGAAGTCAGTAATAAAACGGAAATGTATTTATTTTGAGCCAACTGTGCAAGATCATTGCTAGTGCCTGAAAGATTTGATGAACATATAATACAAATAAGATCATTTGTGACATACAGTTAAACAGTGCTGTCTGGCATGGGAGTGACAGGATGCACAATCACACACTATGCAGCTCACTATGCAGTATTAGCTGTTGAGGACTGGATCAAAAAGCGTGCGCCGCCCGGGAATCGAACCCGGGTCGCAAGAATGGGAATCTTGCATGATACCACTACACCAGCGGCGCTCTTGCAAGAACTCAATGCAGGATCTGATTTAGCTATAAAATTATCCAAAAAGCCATTAAAAAGGTATGCCATGTTTATTTTATTTTTTTACCGCACTATTTGACACATCGTGCACGCGTTGCACCAACACACATCCTAGTGTTACATTTAAAACAAACCAACCGAGTGGATTTTATTGTGAATCAAAACGGAAGTGACGGTTAACGCAAACGCCTTTGTTTTGCAGCTGGAACGTTTTACTTCCGGTTCACGTCGGGGGCTGTTTCTGTTTTATTTTACGGCAGGTTTTCGCGGACTACTCAAAAACACAACATTTCACTGGTTATGCGAGAGACGTGAGCTCGCCGTTTAGCCCCATAACGACTTGGGTGGACGCGACGACTCACGCCGGCCAAACGTGACGGAGCTAATAAAACTGTTAACGGGAGGTGTCGGAAATAAGAGACAGAAATGACGTTAGCCACCTTGCTAGCCACACACACACACACTGTGCATCCAGCTTCTGGTAACGTGTGTTAGCTGTGACTACTAGGACTAGGATCTGAGTCTCCCCAACGTGAGTCAGCCTGGTACTCCTGACCTGACACCCCCCCCTGTTCACTGCTGTATTAGCTGAAGTAGGCTAAGACATCCCCTCTGTCATGTCGGACAGAGGGGATGTGGTGGAGTGGGTTGAAGCCACCGAGGAAGTCATCATTATTGAGGAGTGCTTGCTGCCCAATGGCAACTGCTCTGCGGGTAAGACGTCCACTGTCCTTTTACTGTTCATGCATCATCTACACTTTTAGTCGGTGGTCGACCATTTCTCCCTGACTCCCTGTGTGTTGTTTGTGTTTTATAATATTGCAGTGCTTCAAGTGTCACAACCAACCGAAACTCCTATGCAGAAGTTGCTGGACACGATGGTGCAAGGAGAGGATGCTGAATTTGATGATGGCTTTTGTAAGCAACGGGTTATTTTCTTAATATAATGAGTAGACCTAATCGAAGGACACTGACTCAGCTCAGTGTTATTGCTTACGTTTAATTCTCCCCTGATCCATGGGCGCGGTCTGATCTTGACGCGTGGGTTCAAACTCATTTTGTTTACAGATTGCGACGAGTGCCGGTCTCTGTTCCAAGAGCAAAGCAGCGTATGCATTGCCGGCCCATCCTTCATCCTCGACTCCCCGACCAACATGGCCGTGCCTCAGAGGTCTCTCCTGACTCTCCCCCATGGGCTAATGATAGGGAGGTCCAGTATCCCCAACACGGGCCTGGGGGTCATGAACCAGGGGCCAGCAGTGACGCCCGGAATGCACTTTGGGCCCTATGAAGGGGAGGTGACCTCAAGAGAGGATGCAATGGCGAGCAGATTTTCCTGGGAGGCAAGTTTGACCAGGGGCAAAATGGAAAAGAAAACATGAACCTGTTTGATCTTACTTCCTAATGTGGCATATTTCACCGGTGATGCAATAGAATAGGGGTGGGACTTGGTGGAGGAGGGATGTGATTCAGGGTTTGATTGCTCATAGTGGGTGGCCTCCTTTTAGGAAATTAGACAAGAAATAAAAGTAAATTTTTAATGTCATGATATCTCTAAAAGTTGTTTTACTGCTGTTTACATGTCGCTGGGCTAATTGGTGTTAGTAGTCACTTGTTTTTTCTGATTTCTCTAGATACACAAAGTAAATGACTACGAATACATTGACGCTGCGAGAGAAACACACTCAAACTGGATGAGGTGAGCACTGTACAGATGCTTTATAGCCAAAGACAAAATACATGTGTGCTAAAGACTAAAATACATTATATTTATTATAGACAATATGCATTCTATTTTGTTTTTAGACCAACTTAAATTCTTCACAGAGCAGAAGCGCCGTATTACATACTCTTAGCCTGGGAACCAGACAAATCTGCAAGGTCATGTTTTATTTGCTCTGGCGGATACATCTGGGCCCCCTCTCATTCAGACAGATTTCAAGTCGACCTCGCCCGGGCCAATCACAACCGTTTATCTAACATGGGGCGGGTTTGATATGACTGTACAGAGGAGTGCATTTTTTTAAACAACCAAGTTGGCTGTCGCTGATGTGGTCTGTTTAGTATTAAACAAACTGGACAGCATATTTTTTCTAAAAGAAG
This sequence comes from Merluccius polylepis, assembly GCA_027122575.1. NCBI lineage: Eukaryota > Metazoa > Chordata > Actinopteri > Gadiformes > Merlucciidae > Merluccius > Merluccius polylepis. Next base: position 8,274,909 of record JAOPJH010000058.1, read on the forward strand.
AATAAACAACTGCACTTAAAGCTTTTGTTGATAAGGTTTTGCTGTTTGCTGTACATCCAAGATTTGGTAAAAGGTTAATTTACATCACGCGTTTCATTGATTGGTTGTGGGTCTATCCAATTGCGTCCAGAGGTATTTTGGTCTGCGCCTTTTGATAACGCGCCTTGGAAATCGAAAATGAACTGAGGTTCCAGAATATGCATTTACGAATTGGTCTGGCAATGCCAGGCTAACATAATCTTTCTTTATTTTTAACAAATAGGTATGTGAACTGTGCTCGTAACCAAGAGGAGACCAACCTGCTGGCCGTCCAGTACAAGGGCAGCGTTCTGTTCCACTGCTGCCGCACCATCCACCCCGGGGACGAGCTGGTGGTGTGGCCCAGCGGTGGGCTCCTCAGCCGTCTCAGTGAGGCCTGGAACCACATATGGCTCATGAAGCTCCCTCCCATAGGTGAGGTGACTAGATAACTCTTATTGAATTGAACAGATGTAATCAGAGAGACACCCCCCCCCCCTTAGATGTACTATGACTTAATGTTTCTTTGTTTCTTTTCAGAGACTAACCCGGGTATCGCGTCCCAGACCTTCCTCTGCTCCCACTGCCCGTTGTCCTTCACCACGGAAACGTACCGCCAGCGGCACATGGAACACTTCCACACGCAGTCCAAGAAGGAATGCGCCCCACCCGGCGCAGAGGCCGCCGAACCCCAGGACCAGAACAACGCTCCCGCAGAAGACATCTCCACCCCCGCCACCACCAACCCGGTCGACTCCTTGATTGTGTTGGACACCTTCGAGGCCAAAACGTGCTCAGAGTGCGGCAAGATATTCAAACACACGCATCACCTCAAGCGGCATATGCTCTCGGTGCACTCCAACAAGCGGCCCTACTGCTGCCCCCTGTGCAGGCGCAGCTTCAGCCAGGCGTCGGGCTTGCTCAGGCACCAGATGGTGCACAAGAAGCAGGCCTTCAGCGAGGCGCCGTCCGACCAAAACCAAAGCTGCCGACAGGGGACAGAGACAGAAATGGAGATGGGAGGCTCGCTGCAAACGCCGGGGCTGCCGGACACCAGCAGCTGTGAGGAGGCCGTCGCCTCTCGGGAACTACCGGGAACGGAAGAAGCGACCGTGGCCGAGCATACGCCCATGCAAGAGAGTCGCCCTCTAGAGGAGGCCAAAGGCACGGGACCAGAGGAGAAAACGAACACGTGCGTCCCGTGCGACAAGAGCTTCTCAAACGGGCAGTACCTCGAGAAGCACAAGACGCGCGTCCACGGCAACCTACGGCCCTACGTGTGCACGCTGTGCAGGAAGACCTTCAGCCAGCTCCACGACCTGGCCAGGCATCTCAAGTCTCACCAGGCCAAGGACAAGAGCGAGAAGGCGTGCACGGCGCTCACGCAGGACGGCGAAGAGAGTTCAGACGCGCCCACAGACGAATCCCAGGATCAGGATACGGAAGACCGGGACTTTGTCGCAGAACCCTCGGCGCCCAAAATACCAGAACCCCCCAAAAAACCGGTGTACCAGAGGCCGCAGCGGCTCGGGGTTCGCTCAAAAATCTCCGCCATAACAAAGCTCATTGCTCCCAAGCGAAGGACTCCCATCAACAAACGGAAGAGTCAGAGCCCCGCGCGGGTCGTCCCGGAGAGCAGAGAGGAGTCAGACGTCGGTGCGCCCACCCAAGATGGCCAAGCGAGGATGCCGGCCAACGGCGGCACGTACAGCTGCTCCCACTGTAAACTAAAATACGAATCGGACGAGGCGCTGAAGGAGCACGCTTGCGCCGCGGCGCCGCACAGGTGCGCCCACTGCGGCTCCACCTTCAAGAAGGCGGGCTTCCTCAAGCGGCACGAGAGGACGGCGCACGTGCACGCCAAGTCATACGCGTGCAGCGTCTGCGGCAAGGCCTTCGGCAAGCTATTCAACCTGAAGCAGCACCAGAAAATCAAGAGCTGCGACAAGCACCACTGCACGTCGGAGATCTTCTCCTGCGCCTACTGCCCGTTCTCCTTCACCATCCGCAGCTACCTGTGCAAGCACGTGCGCAGACACCACCCCCTGGAGTACCTGTCGCTCTCCGAGTCGGAGCGCCTCGCAGACGGGCCAGAGGACCACGGAGACGACGAGGAGGAGGAGGAGGCGGCAGCAGCGACGACGGTGGGAGAAGCTCACATCTGCACCAAATGCGGGAAGAAATACGCCAACGCAAAAAATTACACGGTGCACCGCTGCTGCCAGCAGGCGATCCTGTATCTGTGCACGGAGTGCGGCAAGGGCTTCCCCAACCGCTACGGCCTCAAGCAGCACCAGCGCGTGCACACGGGCGTGCGGCCCCACGGCTGCCCGCACTGCCACAAGACCTTCGTGCACATGGGCCAGCTGAACGTGCACCTGCGCACGCACACCGGCGAGAAGCCGTACCTGTGCACCCACTGCGGCGAGAGCTTCCGCCAGTCGGGGGACCTGAAGAGGCACGAGCGCAAGCACACGGGCGTGCGGCCGCACAGCTGCTCCGAGTGCTTCAAGTGCTTCAGCCGCCCGCAGAGCCTGCGCGCCCACCAGATGCTGCACCTGGGCCAGAGGATGTTCAAGTGCAACGAGTGCGGGAAGAGCTTCTCGCGCAACTACCACCTCAGGAGACACCAGCAGAAAATGCACTCGTGATTCGTGGGACAATTCGCGGATCTAATTGAAATTTGACCTTTTTTTTCTTTTTTTCGTCATTGCCTTCCGGGGCGAGAAATGCGACCGGTTGACCGGTCGTATTTAATGAGGGCTGCTTTAAATTCTCATCTTGTTTCAGCAGGAGCAGAGCAGCCATTTTCTCAATCTAAAAGAGCACTGACTACTTTCAAGCATGTGATTTAAAGCAAGAGCATTGCATAGTTCAGGATACACAGTTGCATATATTCTGTATCCCACAATCATTAATGAGCTAACGGTTTAAAATGTCGAAGTATTATGCAGAAATAAAACCCCCCCAAGCTTTACCATCACTGTTGACCATTTATTCCACAAAACATACAATGCAAAGCATGTGCCCTGTACAAGCCTTAATATTATGAAAATACTCATGCCGATTATTTTTTTTTAAACTCCCATTATCCTAACACTGTTTGGTGGTTACCCAGATATATTTCTCACAACATACTGTATATCTTTTTTCCTCGTTCACTGCATTGCTTTTGTTCCGTATTTTTTTTTGTTATTAGCTTCATTATCACCGTTGTATCTTTCACTACATCTCATAAACATTAAGCGTCGTTTAAAATATTCCAGTTTTCATCTGGACTATACAAACATACCGGTATGACAGTTGACACAAGACCCAATTTCACTTTAAAGTGTGTGTGTGCGGATTGAAACAGGGGTGACCCCTGGCAG
>JAOPJH010000058.1:8306257-8326363 GCA_027122575.1 Merluccius polylepis
TTTCCTATGGCTCGATGCTAGACCTACTGGCTGAGCAAATTCATTTGCCGCCGCTAGAGGTCTAGATTTCTAGGCTAGCTATTTCTAAGTTTTCGAAAAAAAAAAAAAGTTTTCTTCTTCTTATTACCACTTTCAGTTTGACTTCTCCAGTCCGGAGCCCACCCCGCCTCCCCCCACCATGGGCCCCGGGATCCTGGAGGACGGAGTGGACTTCGACCCCCCGGAGTCCCCCCCCGACCGGGACTTCCTCCCGGACTACCTGGTGACGGTGATCGTGCCCCTGGTCCTGGCCATCGTCCTGTGCGTGCTGCTGGCCTACGTCATGTGCTGCCGACGGGAGGGAGTGTATGTATTCGCCTCGGTCGTTCGTTAAAACCATTTTTGTCGTAGTGATAAAAACAATAGGATACAAGTATAATGTGAAAAAAAAAACACACACAAAAGCCCTCTTACTTATTCTATGTTCGTTCGTACGTCCTGGCAATTAAATAGTACTTAGCATCTTACCCCTAACTATCCATGTTGTATGAGCCGACCATGAGGGAGAGCCAAACCTAGCAATTATGGTGCACTTAGGATCTTGTTCTAATGACATCCTTGCTGCACCAGACAGTGATATATTGTTGTTTTACTTTCTCCCGACAAATGTACTTATGGTAAGTCGCTTCGGGCAGAAGTGTCTGCTAAATGCCCCCCGAACGTAAAATGTAGTGTGTGTGTAGAACACCGTAATGTTTGAATGATACTCCCTCCCACCCCCGTCTAAACCACGGTGGTGAAAGCCACGTCTGTAATAGTTTATTCGATGATTTGACCCGAAAAGGGCCCCTATGTTTCACCCACCGTGGGTGGTCTAGCCGTCGTAACATCTGGGTGGACACTTCCACGTGTGATGTCTCTATATACTGTATATTTTGGCTTGTAATAATAATAATAATAATAATAATAACGTCACACCTGGTGGTGAAATAGGGACGCTATATAAATGACATGTACGGTACAGTGGGAGCTCGGAGGGGTTGGGGGAACCCTTCGTTTAGTTTGAATCTTTAGGATTTTTTTTTACTGTAATATACCTTTTCTTTCAGTAGCATAGCTTATAATGTTTTTTTTTTCATTAAAATGCTGATACGTGTTGTTCTTTCCTCCTTAGGGACAAGAGGAACGCAAAGACATCCGAGTAAGGCCGTCGGTCCATTTGAATGGTTCATCTTTCTCGATCACCATTATAGACAATTAACTACAACGCACCTCACTTATCTTCCCCTTTTCCAACGTCTCAACTCAAACTATCCTTGTTGTGCATGAACACATCTCTATTGCTCGTCTTCACTTTTCATTCAAAGAACCATAAATTAACCCCCGGAATGACATCGACGTTAATGAGCAAACACCCACCACCACCACCACCACCACTAACCACAAGTCATATGTCAAGCTTTTCCTCTTCCTACCTCCGCAGGATCCAGCTGTACCACCACCACACCATCTTCGGCAACCGGGACGAGCTGAGGAGCATGGCGGAGGGGCGCGGCGGCGTGACGCCACCCATGTCCACGCTGCCCATGTTCAACTTCCGGACCGGCGAGAGGGGGCCGCCCCTGCAGTCCGACAGCCCCAGCATCCCCCTCATCCTGGCCCAACAGTAAGGCGGGTGTTCGTTTTGACGCATATTACAAATTACAGCTGGCATTTCGACGGTCCGTTATATGTTTTTTTTCTGGAGTTTTTCTGCAAAAATGAAAACATTTCTGGGATATGGGGCATTGGAGAGGCTTGGGGTGTTTGTGTACCGGAAACTACTGGGTTTTAACCCCCAGTGTCCGAACGCCTGAACCCCTATCTTCTCCTTACTTCCATGTCTCCGAAGTCACTGTGGATTGCCTTGGATTGCCTTTACTTACAAAATACATATATTGTTGGACTCACTTGTACTCTTGAGCTGTATAAACGGAGAGTAACTTACCGTAGCTTAGATCTGAGAGCTATAATTCGAGTGTAATTTGTGAGAAATGCCGTACCCATCAGCCATTAGTGAGCGAAATGCCCTGTGAAATGTCTGTTCCTATTGACTGCACACCTGCCTCTCTGTATGAGACAATTGAGATGTGTTAATTTAGATCACGCCCCCCGGCCTCATTTCTGACCAATCGGGGGCATCTCTTCCCTGATTGGTGCAGGGAATCCATCTGGCCTGTCAATCACGTTTTCACACAGCGGTGTCACAGCGCCACCACAGGGCATTTTTGTTTATTGCTGATTTTCAAAAAATGTCTCTCTGTCTCTATTTGTCTCTCTCTCTCCCTCTCTAATCTACATACAGCACATTAAATTATACTGTTCTCTACTTCACTTTATTTCTTTTTTTCACAGTGAACCCTCCATTGACTCACTGCCAAGGTAAAGCCCACCTGGTCTACCTTCACCTCTGGAAAGGATACATGCATGGGAACTGTTGTGTTTGTGTCTAAAACGGGGGCTGGGTTATATTCCCCCCCATAATATATGATAAGCAAGTCATTATATACACTGAACATATGACGTGATAAATATATCTGCTCGGTTTTGATTATTTACATGTATGTACTCAGAGGTAACACTAGAGGGCGATGTTGGATCGTGGTTTTTTTCTATGTCCAAGTCATTCTCAGACTGAATGTATTATTGTGTTCATGGTCGTTGTTGCAATGATCAACTAATGTATGTAATATACTTCCCATGTCGACCCTTAAGAAAAACGTAGTTTTTGTCTACTCATTCTGCAGCCTCTCGCAGCTAAATTAAAAACAAAGAGATCAAGAAACAAAGCTGTGCTTCCAATTGATGCATCACATCCGTCTCCGTAGCTTGTGGAAATAGGCTACCACACGGTAAACTGCATGTAGCCTCGTTTATTTAATTAGTATGTTTCTTTCAAAGACGCATTATGCTAATATCGGGTCTTTCTACAACATAATTCACTCATCATTATCGCTTGGTTATTCCGGCTACAATTGCAGAGCCACGGTTGGCACCGCTTCCGATTGTAGGATTGTAGATGGGCCATTTCTTTCAGATGGCACTTAAATCTAATCTACCTGAAGGTCCATCTTCTTGTGCAAAACTGCTTGTTTGGAGAAAGGTAGAACATGCATGGACTTGCAGCAGCAGCAGCCGTCTGCGGTTTCAGCCTCTCCTCATGACTCCTACGGTAGAAATGAAAGACATTGCCACAGCCACAGGTAAAGATTACCAGCTTTTTCGTTTATTGAAAAATATAGCTGTTATTTCAAAAGAACAGAGTGGGAAGCAGGTAAATATATATTATTAATATACAGTAAAAGAACGGGGAGGAGAAACGGTAAAGAAAATAGCACATACTTTATTAGATTACAGCCACCGAGTAAAAAAAACAAAAGGGCGGTATGCAGCCAAGCGTTATCGCCGGCCGCTTCTCGCAATCGTTTTCTATTTTAACCTCTCGCAGTCAAAACAACAGTCTCCCAGATTATTTGATATAAAAAAGGTGGCCGTGACCTTCGACCTTTGTGTGTTTTTTTTTGTTTTTTTTAAATATTAGCGCCACTTTGTTTTTATTGCTGAATGGAAAACTCTTAAGTGTATTAAAGGATGGCACGTGTAGTTATTTTCAGTTATTTCGATTAAAGCAGCGACAGCGAAGCCTTCTCCACCGTGGGAGTATCTCCTCCTAGTGTCTGTAGGTGTGTCAACAACATGGTGGGGCATGATGATGATGACGATAGGGACAATCCAAACAGTTACGTAACCAACCAAATCAAGAGTGAAACCGAAAAAATAAAAAGTAACACAAACCAGACTTTTGGCCCATTTACAGAATCTGTGGGGGAACTTTTGCAGTTTTGAAAACACGCACCGCAGCGCACGTACACAAATCATTCAATCACAAAACACAACATGACAAAATATACACACTGGGTAAATAATACACTTTCCGTCCCAAATCATTTGGCTGGTCCTCCTTAGTAGTAGAGGTGGACATGGACACGAAGCCATCCACACAAGCCAACATCACTTTCTCCCACTTGTGACCGGTACCACTTTTTTGCAATTTTCACTCCCCGCTTGCATCGAAAAATAAAAATAAAAGACAAAAAAAAACAATCCACAAAGACAGAATGAAACAATGAAAAAATGTACATGTATTATTATTTCAGAGAGACCCGGGCCGTGTCCCGTTTGGTTCACTCGTCCCCTATATTAGTGCACTATTTGGGGGGCTTCACCATTTCTGGTTCCTGCATAATAAGTGTCAGAATTCCCCTTATTCCCTACCTTACTTGTTCCCTAAAGTACTGGACTACAGTGTTCTATATAGTATACTATATAGGGATTAGGGAATGAGGGAACGAGCGAACCAATTGGACCACGGCCGAGGAGTGGGAGAGGCAGAGGATAGGGAATCGTAAAGGGATGCTGTACTACCCTGCTGAATCCGATCATCTGACCTCTGCTGGTCCCCACCTCTGCCAATCACAGGGCAGATCTGGTTGCTTAGAGACCAGTCGGCCGACACTATCGGACGATTGGTGGTGGGTGTTTGGGGGGGGGGGGGGGGGGGGCGGGTTAAAAAAAAACAAAAAAAAAACACACAAAACCCACAACTGTGCTTGTCGCGTGGGTGGTGGTTTTTTCCCCCCCCCCCCCCCCCCCCATCATCTTTTTCTACAGATGCGTCAGACGAGGTGCCCATTGTTCTAACCCATGAAGCTCTGTTTTCTTTAGCTATACTTCAACGATCTCTACTTACAGCTCAGGAGACATCACTGACGGCCATTTTCGAAAAAAGAAAAATCAAGAAAAAAAAAAAAAAAAAGTGAGCGTGTATACACATACTTTTGTTTTTTTTACACATCGTTCCCACCCCGTCCTCAAATTGAAGTAAACACTGAAGTAAACTCTTGCCTAGGAATGCGGGTTATGGTGTAGAGCTGCAGAGCAGACCTTTTTTTGTACAACTCCTGCCTCAACTTACAAACATCTTTCTTTCTTTCCACTGCTCACCTACTCAAACCCCTCGTGTGTGTGTGTGTGTGTGTTGCGGTGTGACCACACAAAAGGCAACAAGCCATATCTACTTTCACAACCACAATTAAGACTCCATATCCTGGTCGGTTTTAAAACATCGATCAAAAAAACAAAAAAGGATTACAACATATACACATGGGTATGTACCAAAGGCCTCAAAGGTTTTGCAATAATTCACATTTTTGTCTTTTTTACATTACAACAAAAGTTAAGCAATATAGCGATCGAGGAAAAGAACGACGCCGCGAAAGTCATCGTCGGCCGTCACAGCCACATTTGGGACAGCGCCAGCGGAGCCGACGCGACCTACGTACGAGCCGCGTCATGTCATCGTTTCAACCGCAGAGTCATGCATTACCGATAGCCGATTCACGCAAGCCTTCGAGGGCCACAGCTGGCTCATAAAGATGACTAAAGGAAATCACCCAAAAACCACCCGCAAAAAAAAAAAAAAAAAACCTGCGATGAAAAGCTTAGCGTGGTACAAAAGACGTACAAAATGGCAAGCGTATGTCCCTTATAAAAAAAATACCTAAATGCTTGGAATGGAGGGGGACAGGGGGGTGGGGGGGAGAAAAAGGAAAGAAAAGGAAAATACCGTAGGCCTGCCGGGGGAGAACGAGCAAATGTTAAGATACACGGCTGATGATATAATAATGGGCCACAGAACGCCGACAATGTATGTACACAACGTGAAGGAAAACACAGAAGCAATCACCCTCCACAAGCAGAAATGGTCTAAGTAATAGCAATTTAATTTCAGTTTTAGTGTCCGTGTCCACACATTGTCACCGGTGAATAGAGCACTGCGGCTGCCATTTCTTCTACTGCTACCTCCACACACACACACGCACACGCACGCACACACACACACACACAAGGGTACAATCTCGTTCTCTTTTCCCCCCCATTTATTTTCCCCATCCCTCTCGTGTCCTTTCTCTCTCTCTCTCAATGCACTTCTGTGTTTTTTTTTGTCGCAAAAGTCGCAAAACAACCCAACAACAACAACTAAAGCCTCGATTGTCCTCGTCACTGGGCGAGGCGGGTTATATGGAAATGGATGAATGTTTTCAAAAAGGGGTTTCGAATGTTTCGTGACGTGGAAAATGTTCATCCGATTGTCCCACCTGGAATGTAACCCTAGACATGATCGTTTCAAAAGTGTAGACTGCAGCGTTTTGGCATTATCGTTTTCCCTATAAAAGATGGATGCGGATGAGACTGTACTTTTCAAAAGTTTCTGTTCTGAATGTTCGTCAGTTTCCATGAGAGAAGTCCGCTTATGTATGGCCACGATAAGGTGATTAAGGCTTAATAACAGGATTGATTTAGTCTTGCGGTAAGTAAAGTTGGACAAAGTGCGGAGAGATTAAAAGACAGGCCCGAATATAGCGCCATCATGTGGCCCGTGCTGGTTTTACATTCCCTTCACCCCACAACATGCCACTCTCTCTTTCTGTCTGTGTCTCTTTCCCCCTCAGTTTTTTCCGACAGCTTTCTGGATTCATTAGTATTATGCACCTCCAAATGTACCGTCCCATCCACGACCAGCGATGAACGGCAACCCCCCCCCCCCCTCTTGCGCGCACGCGCCATTGCACTCACACCCGGATCTCGTCGTCGTCGTCGTCCATGAAGGAGAACTCCCTGTCGTCCTCGCCGCGCGGCGAGCTGTACTTGGCGCTGTCCGTGTCTCCCTCCGGCGGGTGGCCGTGCGTCTTGTCGTCCAGGGCGGCCGAGCCCGAGCTGGACACGGAGCAGCTGTCCAGGTGGTGGTGGTGGTGCTTGCTCCTGGCCTGCAGCTCCGGCGTGTAGGGCTCCACGGCGGGCTTCTGCGGGAGCATGCTGCGCGGGGGCCTGGCGGGCGCCCGCTCCGCCGCCTCCTCCTCCTCCTCCGCCTCCATGGGAGCGCCGAGCGAGGGCGAGCCGCCGCTCTCGCTGCCCTTGCCCTCCTCGTAGCCCAGGTCGTCCTCCTCCCCCCAGCCCTTCTTCTCCATGACGCTCAGGATGTCGCCCAGCATGGACGGCCCCAGGTCGATGTTAAACGACATGATGGACTCGGCGTGCTTCATCCCGCCGCCGGCGCGAGGCATCGACGGCGGCAAGTCGGTGAGCTCCCCGAAGTGATGCTCGTCGAATTCGGGGTCCAGGGTCGCCATGGCCACCGCCCCGCCGCCGCCGCCGTTGGCCGGCTTGGGGTCCGCCTCGGACAGCCTCTTCATGGGGCTGGATGAGACGCTCTTGGGCAGTCGGTGATTGAAGTGGGCGTCGTCTTCATTTAAATAGGGCAGGGAGATGGCGTTTTTCACGTAGGCGGACGAGCCACCAGAGGGCGCCATCACGTTGCTCTCGTACTTATCCCCGCGGTTGATGGACTGCGAGCGCTTGCTGCTGCGGAACGTGCGGGACAGCAGTCCCGGCTTGGGGCCCGGGGAGTGCTGCTTGGGCTCGGGCTCCTTGGGGGGGGCCTCCCCGGACCGCGTGCTGAGGAACGACGTGTCCCCGAACGCGTCGCCGCCGCGGCCCACGTGCATGGTGTGGCGGAAGTCCCCCAGCGGGGCGCTGATCATCTCCGCCGTCAGGTCGGCCCGCGATCGTCTCTTGGACTGGCTGGAGTTGGACACCAGCTGTTTTAGGATAGGCATGATGGCAGCCTCTCGCTTATAATTCCCCCAAGGCCGAGCAGAGAAAAAATAACGTCGTAAAAATACTGAATTGGTAATTGGGGAGAGTTCAGACGATTGCCTACGAGTTCAGTAATGGAATCAGGGCCAGGGTTGTTGTCAAAGCAAGGGGAAGTCCAGGTGCTTGATGTGCGCAGCCATTACAATGCCCCTGAACCGCGACGGCGAGTCCACGTCTCGTCTCACTCACCGGATCAACCTGTGAAGAAGAAGAAGAAGAAGGAGAAGAAGAGAGAGAATTAAGGCCAATTCCACTATAATGTAAACTAAACTCTGCAACTTGGCAGCGCCGCTGGAAACCCGACATTAATAACATCAGAGGGGGAGTTTATAATGCGCTAAACTTTTCCTACGAGGACCGAACGTAGCATTTAAAATACTGCTCCTGTGAGCTACTGCCATTTTGTAACCCACTTCTTCATCGCCTCGCCTTCCTGTTTTGAGCCGCGTCCACTGTGGAAACTTTGCTTCGCCGTGACGTGGAAACAAAGCCTCGCTTGAGTGTTTTCGAACTCCGGCGATAGCCTTTTTTTTTGTCCCCATCCAGAGCTCTGTGACAGTGTTATGTAATGGGGGTCGAAACAGCTTCCCGGAATGAAGTTCACACCTCCTTCCCTCTTCACTTGAAATCCACTAATGAGGACCCAGGACCCAACGGTTGTTACTTAAGACTCGATTTGAAAAATTACAATAAAAAAAATACTTGGCTGATGGCTACTTCTAGCCTGCGATTTTGGCGAGGGGCCCGCATTCGCAGCTTTGCTCGGGTTCCCATACGGGCCCCTGACTGTTACATAACCAGCCAGACACAGGATACCGGGAGCTGTGAGAACCTCGGCCAAAACCAAAGTGAAACACACGAGAGAGAAAGAGAAAGAGAAAGAGAGAGGCGGGGGAGAGAGACAGAGCGGGAGAGTGAGAGAGAAACAGAGGGGGATAGAGAGAGAGAGCGAGAATGAACGCGTGAATGAATGAATGAATGAATGAATGAAGCAGAGCAGCATTTCGCTAGCTTGAATCCACTCTTAAGTCCCGACGGGGGGCGTTCTGTTGAAAAGCGTCCATCATCACCTTATTTAGTTAGCCAACACTCGTGGCACTTTGTTCCTCTCCATCCATTTGATTCGAAGGAGAGTTGAAAGAGAATACCAGATACTCAGAGCTGTGTTTTCTTAACCAAGCAGGATACGGTGCAAGTCAGGTCTAGCGGTACACTACAGCTTACAGAAGTTTTTACATGGGATTGAGGCTTGGGGGGGAGGGGGGGGGGGGCATCCATTACAACCAGCTTTCTTATCATCCTCCTGAGCCAGCTTTTTGACCCCTCGGTTCAATGCGCCGATGATATGGGTCACTTTGGAGCAGTGTCGGCTTACCGCGGACAATCTGTCCTCAAGTCCTCGCTGACGCCAGTCGTGCAAAACAAAATGGAGACACCAAAGTGGGAGACGAGCCTCGTTTTGCTCCAAGTTTAGGGGATGTCAGATTCCCATGTCTAAACCACACAGGAGATTTGATTGTTACTGTTACAGAACAATACCATCCTACCATTTATTAATTTCATTTCACTGTTTTGTCCTTTGCTATAGGCAGTGTGTGTGTGTGTGTGTCTCTCCCTGGATGAATCAAGTGTGAAGCAAGGCAATACTATAGAGACCATTTGCATCTAAAAAAAATAAAAAAATAAAAACAAATACTCCATTGAACTGTAAAGCCACCTGTAGCACAATAGAGTACAGATGGGGTTTGATAGATGACCCGACACGTGTGCACACACACGCGCACACGCGCACCCCTTGACAAAAGACAAATCGTCCCTGGGGAGACCGCGACTCTCCTGATCCGATTGGATATCACCGTCTTCCGTTCCATGACCTCGCACAAGCCGACTCCTTCTGCAAGTCACGTCGCCGTGATGTCATTTACACGCAACGCAAATCAATCAGCGGGAGATAAGCGCATTAGCCGTCTCACTTGGGAGAGAACGCCGCTAAAGCTGCATTACCAAAAAAAAAAAGAAAGTGTCGAAAACGAAGACTAAAACTTCACGCACGGCGCTGCAATAACAGGGGACCCCATGATGTGTTGTGACAGAGAAGCACAATTATAAATGCCTTCAGATTAAGTGAGTGGAGGCCGAGCTGAGGGAGAAACACAGCCGCTCATTGTGTGCTAAAACACTACCCCTGCTGTAAGCGTTGGAGATTAATGCGGGATAATCCACCATTTGATCATATTAGCTTAGGTCAACACGGACATCTTTTTAAAGGCCATCATATTGTGAAAGGGTCACAGCAGTCAGTGTTTTCCACCGTAGGGTAAAAGTAGCTCGGAAACCAAAAGCCATACTAACACATCCAGACAGAAAATGCACTATTTCGGCACTCCGCGTCCCTAAACCGGGCAGTGCGGCGGTCAGCAGACGGATACGGAGACCACGGCCTGCATGCGGCACAGCTTCCTCACGCCCCTCCCTGCTTACAGTTACAGACGATGGCCTGCCTTGCCCCGGCATGGTAGACCGCATCACCGACTGCCCTGCTGGTTTCCTGTCTCTAAGCCAGAGACGGGAGACAAGAGTGTGAGAGTGAGGGAGAGAGGGAGAGAGTGTCTTTCATAGCGTCCAGGGTGAGATCACCTCATTCAGATGGATTAGCCCCGCTGGCGGGGGCCTACGTGGAAGGTGATAGGACCGGCACCACAATGCCACAGCGGCAGGGGAATGCTTTTGATGTGCTTTTTCCGAATTGATCAAACATTCAACCCCTGCATAAAAGGACCTCGGTGGGTGCTCGGATATCAAAAGGTGCGAGGGCCCTCACACCTTGGGTCGTTGAAGGAAATGGGGGTCCCAGTTGGGGCCCTGTGGTGTGTGATGAGAAAAACCCCTCCACCCCCCCCACCCCCCATCCCATTCCTCCTTTGGATTATCAACAGTCCATTACCGTGGCTGGGACAAAGGAAGAACAGGCCTCAAGGCAGTGCCGTCATATTCAGTTACAAGCTTTCAGGACTGTTTTCCCCCTGCGAAGATGTAAATCACTCACATGCGGTATTTGGAAATGTTCAGAGAAACAACATAAGAGGCCAGTGTCCTTAGCATTCATTGCTCCCCCGGTGCCAAGACGCATTAAAAAAAAAGAAAAGTGTTTTAAACACGAACAGTTTATGTTTAAGCACGGCCTTGCTGCTTCAGGGCACATCCAGACAGCTAGAATAACAGAAAATCAAAGTCTTGCCATTAGGGTTCACTCAAACACTGGGTCAACAGTTGCCACTGGGGATTCAGTCGACTCCCACAATGTGCAACCAGCAGATTGTCTGGAGGCCGAATTTCATGTGAACTTAACACTTTTAAATCACAAACCGGTGACAGGGGCAGACGGGTCTCGCAGCTACTCTAGGGCCACCGAGGACGTCCGAATACACAAGACACACCGAGAAAAAATAAGCTGTTTGTGTTCCCAGTCCGACGGGGAGAAGTGAGCCTCGTCTCTCCACCAAACGGTCCTGGTTCGGTCCAGTTCAGCTCGTTGCACATTGGAGCAGTTAGTTTCGCATTTCCATTGGCAAAAGTTGTGGATGGTATGAAAAATAAACATTCCTGTTTTTCCCTACCCCTTCTGTTGAGGTTCCCAGCACTGACCTGGGACTTAAAAGGTGGAGCTAGAAACACTGCAGACCGATGGTTGGTTAACAGAATCAGATCGAAAAGGACCCAATGCACACACCCGCCATTTTAGAAATATCCTATCGATTGCGATGGAGACCACCGGTATATACACACCCCACGAGGAAGCCAAATTATTTGTATTTCATTTGAAGCCTTGCTACCTTCAGTCTTTTATTAAACAAAGCTTGTCTCCTTGTTGTAATAAACATCCACATACCGTCTGAGAAGAACGAACGGGAAACACTCGATGTCCTCCATTGGGCTGTTGTGTTCCTGTGTTTACTCTGTCGCGTTGAATATGATGTCACGACGGTTACGTGGCTATGAACCCCGCCTACATTTTAGAGTAGCCGTTTGCGGTGGAATCGCAAAACAGATCTAGGGTTGTGCAGGTTGGCACTGGGTTAGTTCACCGTTTCAAGGGTACTCCACCGTAAGTGTCTGGTGGAAATGAGCCAGTGGTGTTGTTATTGAGACGCGAGCATGGGGTCTCCGTTTAAGCTCTGGACGTGCCAGCTGGAGACGGTATAGCTGTGTGTAACCGAGCACCCCATGAGTACCACACGACACCGGCTCCAACTCAAGACCAGTGGTGACAGGGCTATGAATGATTAACAGCATCTTGCGTCGCCATACCCCCCCCCCCACCTCCGCCACCCTCCACCGCCGGGCGCGCCGCTCACTCTCGTGTGATGTCACGGTGCCCAGCGACCACGGTGGTTATCGCCACTAACTCTCGCCTGGCATAATCCCATGACTCACCCTTACAATCCCCCCAGTAACACACAGTACTATCCCTCTGTCCCGCTCTCCTTCCAACAGATGTGCGCACACACAAACACACATACGCACGCACACGCACACAGGGCTTTAGGGATGACGTTGCCTCTGTTGAGTTTATTAGATTTTTTAGACGCCATTAGACGCCATTTGAATTCTTTATTTATAAGACAAAGAAAAAGAGTGTGTTCCTTATTCACAAGATGTAATGTTTAATGACTGGTGGTTAATAGTCGTGTTATAGCACCACAGGGAATGGGCCACAGTCCGGCTCTCCACCATTAGAGAGACATTAAGAACCAAGCTCTAGTTGGGTTTTGTACCAAGTATGTAAGAACTTAAGGAACTTTTAGATTTTAAATAATTAGTTTTGTTTGTTTTTATTTTTATTTAAGTCAAATAGAGAAAAGTGTTGCTTTTGTCACCCAAGGGACGTCTTGCGAAACAAAGAAATGTCTTGGTCCGACCGTCTGAAAGAGACCATAACCTTGAACTAGCTACGATCGGTGATCGGTGTCCATTGGCCAAGAGGCCCAACAATAGGAGGGGGCTGCTGTTGTGTGGGACACATTGAGGTGCAAATGAAATCGGTGAGCTGCGCCGTCAATACAATTACCGATCAATTAATCAGCAGGGCCGCATAAGAATGGCTCTCCGCCGAGCCTTGACAAAAGGGAGCTCAACGGACTCCACTTCCAACCACTGGGCCATTGGGCCTTGTTCCCACGAGGGGGATGGGCGACCGCCATCGTCGACAGCATGTCTATAACAATGGAGAAATGTCAATCCACAAACAACCAAGTTCAATAGCAAGCATCTCAACCTTGGAAGTTATACTTGATGCACTGAATAGATTTGGTCTTTCCGTCGAACACTAGGCAAAATTAGACGCAATGACACGGATCAGTCAGTTACATCACCTGACTCAGCCGCTTAGTTGGACCGGTCGATACGCCGATCAGCACCAAGGAATGGCAGCGGGGTTTACTTTTCAAATGCGGCAGGGATATATTAACATGAGTAACAGACGTGTAGACTCGAACCAGCGCCCCAGGCTTACACAATGGAGGTGCCATAAGTGACAGAGTGCAAAGAAACCAAGACAGACATATCCTTTAACAGTTGCTTTGGTGTAACCTTATTAAAATCATAAATACTTCAATGCCATATTAAACAAAAGCCCCGACGCCTCCACCTCCATTTTTCTCTGAATGCCAAGCAGTTAAACTACTTTGATGTGGTCTGAAGTAACCCGAAGCCCAATGTATTTACATAGGACACTTTCATAGAGTTGCAAAATTGTATTGAGAACAGGGCCTTCTGCTTTACCTGCAACAGAAGCCTCCTAGAAGCCGCATAATCATGGGCGCCGTTATTAACGACGTGACAATGACACATCCTACGTCACCTGTCTTGTCAACTGGAAGTAATGATAACCCACAGCGCTGCCTATTGTCTCATAATTACCCCTTGATAATGATAAAGACATGACCAGTTTTTCCTGTTTGCCTGCATATCCTTCACAAGGCTAGCCTGCCATGGGTCTGGAAACGTGAACGAATGTGTAATAGTGTCTTTTTAGCACAATTAGACACGCCTAATTCAAATTAGGAAAGGGCCAACCGGCAAACACGAAGCAACTCGTAAGTGCATTCGAAGGACGTCGGTAAACATTGGGATGTAGGTGAAAGGTGAGGCCTTCTAGTGAGAGTCCTCCGAAAGAATGTGATTACCAAGGACGACTTTAGGCACATGCGTCAATACAATTAACATTTGGAAATTGGCAGAGTAAGACGGCGCCTAACGTGATTAGTGATAATGGCCACCGTTTCCGTAGAATGCTCCCCAACGAGACACAAGTCTATGTCGTTGGGTCAGACTAATGGAGATGACGATAAACAACGCTGAGAGGCGCAAACACTACAACACACCCGGAGGTCAACACTAGTAAGGAACACACCTTGAACACAGAGCGCAAACAACCATCCAACAAAAGGGGTCATAGGTCTCAACTGGCCTCATGGCATGCAATCATAACTAAAGACCTACTCTGGTCTCGAGAGGGGAAGACACTGTCAAAGCAAGGTTAATGCTTATCAAATTTAAAAAAAAGATTTTCGAAGACAAGCTCGGACAGACAAGCCAGGGACAAAAAAAAATGCTTCGCACTCAGCACAAAAACCCCAGGCCCAGTCTCACAGTAGGCCCTCTGTAGTGTGTGTGCACAGGACTAGGCGTGTGTGTGCTTGTGCGCGTGCGTTTGTGGACTAACTGGAGACAACCTACCTCCAGGGCCCCAGTGCCGCACGGGCAGAAACAAAAAATGGCAGGGAGGAGGATTAAGTGCTTGCTACATGTTCAACATGAGCAAATACGGCACAATCGAGAGCTCAGGTCCACCAATACTACACCTCGGCAACAACCAAACCTCATTCCTTACCATTCACATTAACCCCATCCTATTTCTCCCCCGTCATGCACCAGATCCATCTTCAATTCGTCTGGATCTGTTGCACAAATAGGGCTTTTGTTTTCGTAAGCTAGGCTAAATATTAGCCGTGGACCCGTTTTCGGCTGTTTCGTGGCAGAATCTGACGTGCTGTGGAGTAGTGTTTGTTTTATTAAGGTCTTCACATCCATCACCCATGGCTGAGGGCTTCCAGCGGTTGTCCGTTAGGCCTATTATACGGAGCGGTTACTCCTGCATGGCTGGACATACAGGCCTGTGTGGCCAGCAGCTAGCGTCTTGGACGCTCACGCTGCGCAATGGCAAGCGGGTGGGGAGGAATCTTGGCTTGTGGCCAATGGGACAGGCGGTGAACATCTTCCTTACATGCCAATGCGGCCTTTTGAGCATGTCAAATTTCTAGGGGGCGGGGGGGTCCCATTGCCACACCCCCCCACACACACACCTCCAAGATCTATGAATAATTCCATGTGAAAACATGTCGCTCTGTGGTACGCCCCCCGAAAAGGCCAAATAGAGATGTGCCGGGAACTTTTGTAACACAGGCACTTTTGTACAGGGGTGGTCCAGTTAGGTCCTGAGGGGCTAATGCAATAAGGTATGCGGTAGGACATGGTTTCTTCAGTACAGTATGCATTTGGACATGGTTTCTTCAGTACAGTATGCATTTGGACATGGTTTCTTCACGCCAATAATACTACGACGAATGTTACTTCACAGATCCACGTGAAATGCTGAAAAGATGTGCGTGCGTGCATGTGTGCAGTCACAATAGATGCCAAACCTGTCGCAGCTTCTTATGGGGTTTGTAGACTTGCAGGCGCAGGATATTGAGCCAAGATATTGAGCCAATAGACCTGAGGACGCAGCAACGGAAAGAGCAACAGAGCCAGGACAAAATGCTCCATTAAAGAAAAGATGGCCACACGGCCAATATCACAGTTAGTTTCCACTTATCGTTAATAAGCCACAGCAGCATTACAACAATGAACTACACTCGGCCAACAGCAGGTGTACTGTGGACCAATGATTATGATGATCATTAAAAAAATAAAACAGTTGGGGGGCCATATACCAATGGGTGCTTTTGTTCATCTCTTTTGAAACAGGAATGGGAGTGAGCAGAGGAGCAGTAGTTCAGCGAACCAAGCGCTGTAACTGGGCGGGAAAAAAATGTGCCAAATCACCAGAAAGATAAGCTTCAGCAGATACCAGGGTAGCGAACAAGAGCGCAAACACAGCAGTTCGTCGGGATAAACACATGGATGCGCACACGTACACAAAAAAAGCACCTGCATGAACACAGGATGTTGTTCATTCAAATGTTACCCGCACTTTAAAGCGTAGTCTTTATTTCCACGCACGCACACACGCACACACACACACCTAGGGAAATCAGCAGGAGCCTTTTCAACACAGCTGCGATGTGTGTGCGCGCGCAACATTTCTGCACTGTGTCAACCTCTCACCAGCTCCAGGCCGCTTTATCAGTTTGTCTCCCACAGAATTCAAACACAGGCTCGAGAGTGGCCATAAAGGCCCGGGGCGTGGGGCGCTTACTGACAAGGAGAGATAATAAAGCCAGCGCCGCGGGCTTTAACAACACCGACGGCACTCCACAAAAAAAACAAAAACAGCCGCTGACACAAAGCTCCAACGCCGGACCCCGACAAAGAGCACAGGGGCCTACAAACACAGTCCACTTCAGCCCTCATAACGCGCCCTAATTTACACCAGCCGCCGAGCCTGGGCAGCTTTACTGGCGGACGCGTGGACGTGGATACGAGACGGGGCGTGTGATTAGTTGCCGTTAACGACGACGCGCCTTGTTAACGGTGATTACATCCCCAAGTTAAATGCACAACCGCTGCGGGTGACCGTGGCCTGGGCCTGTGCTGTGAGAGGAGTGGATTTTACACGGCGAGTGCGGTACACATGCCGTGTAGATGATCGGCTTCACGCCAGCTCACCCCCACACTCATAGGACAGTCTCTGGGGACTTGACAGTGGGTGGGGACATCTGGGGTCAGAGAGTACTTAGATATGAGCGGCACTTCAAAGCGATTGCTGGCTCATGGTCTTGCCATGCTTAATTAGAATACATGCAGGCAGGCAAATGGGCTGGAGCCGCCGGTATAGTTAAAAGGGAAATTGGCGTGTTTGCAGATAAAATGGCAGGTTTGCGACCGACTCGAATCACAGACTCGGGCTCCAATTGCCTCAGTGTTTGCTGGGCACTCAACTAGTCGAACTTTTCCCTCACGCCCTCCAATACAACACTGCCTCCAATTGGTCAACAATTGCTGAGCCGTGTGTCTTGTGGACATGGAAATGTAGGTCCCTATTTTAAAGTTGTAGTCCATCCAGCCAGTCCACAGAAGCACTTCCCATAAGGCCTGGGTTTTTGGCAACAGTCCGCTGGTTCCCCACATAAAATCACGCTGATTGGCACATGCAAAGCACATGACATCATAGGCTGCACTGTACACTCACATGTTAGTGATAGGCCCAAATAATGACAGAGCTCTTTAAACCATGTGTGGATACGTGCGTCAAGTCCAAGGGAGAGTAAGGCCTCACAGATTTAGTGAGGTCATTCAACAGTATCGTCAACTGACAGACTTGTTCCGTTGTATGTATTCATTTCATATGTAGCGGTTTTCCTTGTTGCTTTACATTTGGTTTGCTGAATCTATTCACACCATGAATGCATATATTCATTTCTTAAATCATCTGTGTGAAAACAAAGTTGTGAAGTAAAACAAATGGTCTTTCTTAGAGGATTTATTAATAAGTGACTGAGCATGACACTCTAAAGCTGGCCTAGATTCAGGAATATTAATATATTCCTGGCCTGGACTTCAGGATAAACAGGGTGTAGGCATTTAAAATATTTGTTGAAACTATTTGCTGTGGCAGGATGGGCCACATTTCCATTACGCATAACCGGATGTAAATACATTCTAGTAGGCTAGGGCAGCAGGTTTTGCAATAGCCTAGTAGACACAAATCAACTGCATTTATAACTTTCTTATTTTTTCATTAGGGAACCAACTGATTGGAGAACAAATTGGAGAGAGGTAAGCCCAAGTAACATGGCTTGGCTTGGGTCTTAAGGCTGGGTTTGGCAGCTTGGGGCATGTGCCTAAAAGGTCAATCATTATAATGTCCTCAGCCCTTGACACCTAATTGGCCGAAAGGTTTCAATAACAAGCAAGCAGGCAACAGTAACAATGGAGACAAGCCCATAACAAAGCATTTTTTCAACACTGCAAAGCAAATAGAAGAACGAAACCCTACCGACACACCCCAGCCTGCCTCATACATTCATGAAAATGACGTACACATCAACACAAACAAGATCCGAGCACTGATATAAATGAGCTAGACCATGAATAAACAGAAACCTATGCCAATAATCTCAGCGGATAGTCACAAGGGACCTACTAGATGTAGATGTAAAGACAATTCATGATAATCACCCATTAAGATCTTAGCCCTTTCCTTTAGCCCAAAGCCTCGTACCAGCAGTTGTCATAGGTCGGTCCAGTAATCAGTCACAGACTAGAGCCGGGCGCTTCCATTAGGACAGCAATGTTTTCTTTCCTACCATGAACCGTACGGCTGAGAAAGACCACCTGTTTCCCCCAGTGCACACAGTGATGAAAAACAATGGGGAACCACTGAAGTGTGAATGGGCCAGAGCCTCAAACACCCCAGGCCATCTGGACTCCACTGCCTTTTGTGCTTTCAGTACCGGACCCAACGGTGGTCGGTTCCACACAGGCCCGCATACCGCAGCGGATGGCTTGTGGAGGAAGGGAATTAATTCAATTAGGCCTGTGCTTAGCAAGTCTTAACCACTTTTCCACTGCCTTACAGCTGTTGGATGCCGATCCTCAATGGGAATTATTGACAACAAATACACAGCAAATACAAGAGGCCTTTATCACTCGGATTGCATAAGTGGATCGTTTAAGTGGTATCGAAAATAACTCATCAATCTAAGGAAGGAGCCTGGACAATTTGTGCACAGTACAATCACTTTAGATGTCAGCTGAATTACAATTGCAGAGGCAAGTGGGGACTGGGAGGAATAAATACGTGGTGTTTTACTGTAGGAAATCCTTTTGTTTCTTGACGACGAGTGTTGTTTGGTTAAGTCTACTGCGTTGTGGCTGTGGGCATATAGCGCCGCCACCCCCTGAAAACCACCATGTTGAAATGATGGAACGAAACCGTGTCATAACATGTTTGTGTCTTCGGATTACAATGGAGGAGTACAGGGGACAGGTGCGTCGGCTGATTAAGGGGACAGGCGTGTCGGCTGATTCAGGGCGACGTCTTCTTGTTCTCCGGTGACAATTTGTCCTTACAGACTGAAACCTCAGTGCATTTTCTCAACTACTTGGAATGCAAGACCAAACCCAGGAGGCTGGTTCCTGTTTTGACTCCAGTTCCATCAGCGATGCCTCATCTCAGATATGACAATAATGCGACTCGTTCCACGGCTTTAAACAACAACGCCTTACGGCGAGCGGCAAGAAGGGATGCTGTGAGATGTACACGCAACCGTCTCCGCAATTGTCGGAAACTTAACTTGGACTCAACGCAAAGCCGTCGCTTGTGAACCGCTTTTCTGTTCTGTTTTGTGCTCTGGCTATTTAAGGTCATTTAAATAGCCGTTGGCGTCAAGCGCAACATGTGAGTGTGTGTGTGTTTGGTTCTCATACCCCACACGCACAATAAGCCGGCTGAACAAGTTACTTGACTGACACTGGACTGAAGTCAAGTAGTGAACTCCACACTGAATGATACATAAGCAATGTTAAGGATTTCCTCACAACGCCTGAGTCTACAAATTGTACAGCCTAGAGTCTGTTGTTTTACTGGTACATGATTCAAAGGGTGACTGGATAGATGTCCACAACATGACCTGATGAGTCATGGGCAATTCACCTCTCTGCTCCAGTGACTCCTATTTTTAATTTCCCATGACCCCTTCTTCCCGAATATCCTATATCAACACATTATTAAATTGTCTCCGTCTCACACAGAGCCTGATGTAGAGGTCGGTGAACCACTGAGCGTGTCCAGAACTTTCTGGACCAGCGGCAGAAATGCACTCACGCGAGATCATGAAAGGGCATGAGGCACTTTCCTTCGCAATTGAATCAAAATGAACCAAAAGAAACAAATCGGATTTTGGCCGCTCACACACACACACACACAGAACAAATACAGACTTAAGCTTACTGGGTGTGTCACTCAAATACACACAATGACGGACGCGAGCAACTTCCGGAGACACAGGAGACTGAAAAAAAGAAGTACAAAAAAATAGAGTGGCAAAAAAAAATGATTCACTCGTAACTCATAGTGGAGTCATTTTGCTAAAACTCCCTGCACACCCCAAAGTCAGTTTGAACTTGAAGTCAGCTATATTTCATTTT
>JAOPJH010000058.1:8737856-8749809 GCA_027122575.1 Merluccius polylepis
CTCAGACCTTCATAGTAAGGAACTGATATATCGACTATGTGATAGTCGTCCACATGAAACTGTTTATTGCTGTGTACTTCCTACCGCCAGCCCCATAATCCCCAACGGGAAGTGGGCGTGGCAAACGGCTCTCGCCTTATAGTATATCTTGTATTGTATAATATCGCATAATTACAATGTGGCCACTCGCTGTTCACAAATTGACGTGTCGTCATAACGTTTGCTTGCAATTTTTCATTTTTGAAAATTGGATTTGTTGTTTTGGGTTTTTTTTGTATTTATGTTCAGGCAGTCTACATTACTACCCAAAAGGGTCTTCTTCTTTTTTTTTTCTTTTTTTTTTACTGTTCTCAATAAGCGCGTCCATGAGTTATTCTGGTTATTCATAAAACTGTATTTCTCCACCACACGTGTTGAGCATTTTAACCACTAAATACAACCACAACACGTCAGTATATCTACTTCGTTATTGGTGATTTTAACTTTTAGTCTTACTCTGGCAAGTTTACCAACATATCAAGGTCGTCGTGTGTGTATGTGTGTGTGTGATGGCTGGGATTAAATAGTCCTTTAAATTTTACAATATGTTACTCTCATATTTGCTGTGTTTGGAGACGCCTGCAAGATGAGCACGACAGGTGAGTGTGGACAAACCAGTTGAAGGGGGTTGAATGTCACGCATGTTTATGTATGCACTTACCTGCCCTGGGGTATCCCTGTTTAAAATGGTGTTAGACGTGCAGAACCTGTAGTCTGTGCTTTGTGGTCTATTGTTTTTACAATAGATTCCGTCAAAGAAACTGACTTTAGCTCTATTCGCCCAAGAAAAACCTCAAGAAAGCTGGTCTCTGAATGTTAAAAATGTTAAAACTTGCACTACCAGTCTAATGAAGTAATGTGTGCTGTTGCTGACAGGTGTGTGCCCGTACTGCGGGAAAACATTCAAGAAACTGAGCCGCCACCTGTCCCACTGCAAGGCAAGGCCGCTCTCTGAACCACCGCAGGCCCACCATGACCTCACTGGGAGCAAGGAGACATTGTCCACCCGACGTGACCTGACTGGGAGCAAGGAGACATTGTCGACCCGACGTGACCTAACTGGGAGCAAGGAGACATTGTCCACGCCTCCTCCGTCTTCTCGGCTGACCTCATCGTCATCAGAAAAAGCAACTAAGAGCAAGACGCCTAGCAAGGAGTCGCCGGTGAAGAGTCCGCTGACGACGAAGAAAGAAAGAAGAGAGAAAGCGTCAAGGCTATCATCTGTACCACTGTCGGAGTCGTTGCCTCCATCGACACCGTTGAAGAGTGAGAGTGAATCTTTCTCATCAGCATCACTGATGCCATCGCCGTTAGGATCGTCACCAGAGTCCATGTCACGGCCCACGTCGTCCAAGAAGAAGACACAGAGGCTGGCTGATCAGACTGCGAGGTCTGAACAGGTTTCAAATGGGCCACTGAAGCAAGCACAACCAAAATCCCAACCTATCCCTACATCAGACCAGCTCCCTACGGCCTTTTGCCCAGCAACAGACCCCATAACCTCCGCAACCTTGTCATCAACCAGGAGGCAGGAAGCTCTTCTTGCTCCAGAAACCAAACTCGAACGTGCCTCAAAAAGTATGGGGACGAGCAGCCAATCGCTTTTGACAACTCAAATGTCCAGCCTCTCCGAGGACAGAATCCCTTTTGGTGGTGTCCAGGGAACCGGTGAGACCCCCACCATGTTTTTGGAGGATGAGGGAGTACAGAATGTAACTAGAGCTCATGCCAGGGCAACCCTCCAGAATGTGAAGGACACCTTGGGAAGATCAAAGGGCATCCGTCAGCCAGGGAGGCTGAGCTTACTGGACCATATCCAAACCTCCGTGCAGGCTAGCGACAGGCAACCTGTTGAAACCGAAGTCGGAGGTCCACTTGGTGCGAGTCTGGATCCAACTTCTCCATCAAACCTACTACCCGACACCAGTTCTCACGTGAGAGAACTATCGCCCGTTGAAAGAGTCCTTACATTTCACCCTGAAAAGGAGGGTTTCACACAGGCCAGCACAGTCTACTCGTCACCAACTACGCTAACCCCCCAGGTCACCGCGCTCCAGTCCTCTCTGACGAGTGCGGCTGCCGTTCTTGGCAGCGCGGACGGCGTGATCCAGCGCCACCGCTACGAGATGGCACTCCTCCCCGTGTCTTCACCAGTAACCCTGCCCGCGGTTATAATGAAGGACCCAGAAGTCAACATCGCAAATTTGAAATTGAAAAATGCAATTGAGGGTTAGTATGAAAAAGCTAATGTAAGTCAGCTGTGTGTGAGCGTCATGTTATGATGATGCACATTATTTAGAGGCTGAGAAAGAGCATTGAAATAACAGCAGGCTTCATGTTGTTGCAGGTAACCTGGCAGGCCGCAGACTTGGCCAGGTGCGACTGGGTGAGTTACCTGTATGGCTGGCCATCAAAACCCCCAGCCGGCCCAGGGAGGCGGTGGAAGCCGTGCAAAGAGGTCAGCAGCACACGTCACATAACACATTCACAAATGCAACCAACAACTATTACGTGTTTTTCAAAATTCTAAATCAAGTACATGGTTGTGTCCAGTGCTTGTCACTTCTCTTGTCAATTCATGTTCTCGTTGTTCTGCTGGCCCATCCAGGGTGGCAGTGGTATTACAGGAAGTACATCAACGTGAAGCGAGGCGGGGTGGGAGGAGTGAGCATGCTGTTGGCCGGCTACTGTGTCCTTAGCTACGTGTGGCAGTACCCCCACATAAGTAAGTGTATGTGCATGATCTGCATCTTGTCAGGAAGGGTGACTTTAACCGGTATTTTAATAGGCAACTGAGGGTTAGTGAGCGAGGGCTAACGGAAGTGGCTGCATGCGAGTGTCAAAACGTCTATTAATAACAATAGTGGCCAATCACTGATACTACTCTAGTTTGAATTTGAGCTGACTCACCGTGTAGAAATAACCGTGTGGGTGTTTGGTTCTCTTGCAGAGCGCGACCGATGGAGGAAGTACCATTAATCTGGGAGAAGTGTTTGAAGAAGTAGTGGCTCAAGGGAAGTGCAGCTCTTTACTGTTACTATACACGCAGCACAATTAAATATTCAAATCCAAGTTTTCAGGATTGAGATTTTCTTAATTCCAGATGCATCGTCTAGAATATAAACTATGCAAAAACCTATTTTAATCATGTTTCTTCGTTAGTTAGGCCTTTATGTACCAGGCACTTGAACTGTTTGTAGCGTTCAGCGTTGCACTTTAAAAGGTCCACTAGGTGTCACTGTTGGATATGTTTTACTAAAGGGCTTGTGGAAGTCATGTCATTCTGCTTTTCTTTTATAAATAAGCAACAAAGTAACTGCCCATAGTTGGGAATGGCATATGAAAACGATTTATTTTGTGCAGTTACTTTAATGAAAATATCATATGTTGAATCAAGCTAGTTTAAAGATAGACTTGAAAATGTGTGTTTTGTTTCGCTGCACTGGAACAATTTGTGATTGTATTCAAAATCAATTTATTATTGACTTTCTTTGTTGTTGTAGTGAACACATATTAGCTACAAATGAAGAACTGACAGTTTTTTTAAATGATTTCCTGACACAACTTCTTAGGCAACTTAATAAAAAATAACTTCCATTTTCTCTTTTTTTTTTACATTCTTTTTTTTCTCCTTACAAAAATTATAAATATTTTGTTTCACTTTTCCTTTTTATACAAAACAAATTTACAAATCAAGTGAGACATACAAAAAAAACAGCAGTGACTATGGGGACAGGATTTAAAAGCAAAATAAGTTTTTGTAAAGAACCGATAAAAAGTACAGTAAAGTTTACCAGGCCCACAGACACCTATGTTTACTGTTCTACCACTTCCTCGCATTTCATAATTAGAGAAAATCTTACTTTTCATCAAACTACAGAGACACAATTTCATTTGGTTACCATTGTAAGGGGTAATGGCACTGTAGCTAATGAAATGTGGGTATAAACAAAGGAAGCAATTATCGGTTTGTCTAAAGAGTGAACAGGTTTCACAAAGTGTTGGTCATTCGTCTCTGGGGGGCTGCGGTCTAGGTGGGCTCCAATGGCTGTTGGCACTCAACACTTATCAGAAGGCCTTTTAGTTTGCTCCCATTGACCACACAAGAGCATATTTCACAGACACATCTGTGGACAAAGAGCTGTACTGTACTGTAGGACTCCAAAGGAGCATTTCACAAATGGCCCTGATCTGCACTGTGGTCCCCGAGGCTATTGGAAAAAAACATTTCTCCTCTTGTTCAACGCAAGCTTCATTCGAGTCGTGTTTCTATTATCCACTTTCCCCATCAGAATGCACACATAAATAGGACTGAAATTGGAAATTTCTCAAGAAATGTAACATTTTCAATACTCAATCCAAATAAGATTCACTTTTTACAATAAAACCTACACATAAAAAACTCTTTGGCCCAAAACATGCGTTTGTTCACGCGTCGGGCCACAATCTAAGTTCTTCCGGAAAAAACCACCGCTGCTCGGGAATGTCGACGGTTACACTGCCCCCTTTGTCAGACTGATGTCCCACAGCTGCTGTCACTAGCACACAGACAAACTGAGATGAAAAATTATTCCTCTAACAAGGCCTAACTGTCTCCAATTCATTTTGGTTGAGCTGCATAAAAGAGAGAGAGAGAGAAAGAGATAGAGGTTGGCTGTGGCTATAGACGTGGGCTCGGCCAGGACTGGCATCATCCTGGGTGACCGCAACAGGAGTGTGCAAAAACAACAAAAAATGATGAACCAGCCTGTGTATGCTGATGAACAATCACAACAAGGGAACAACGCACGCACATAGATGCGTGTGCGCGTGTGTGTGTGCATGTATATATAAGATCCACACATAGCAACCGGTAGAAGGCAAATCCAACGTACATACAATCAATCAATTAATTAACCTTCAAATGGCCGTGTCGTATCAGCATTTACACAACGCTGCGGCACGTCGGGAACAAAACATGAATATATCGCTGAAGTGTCTTGGAACAAAATTAAGTGGGACGAAGGGGTAAAATGTACATGTGTAACATATGTTCCTCAATCTGAGGATGTAGCCCCCCTGACACAAACGCTCACAGCACATGTCTGATTGGGTCCGTGCGAGTGTGTGTCCGTGTAGGGGCGCATATACCTTTAAGGTACAAAAGAAAAATGCGAAATAAAATGAAAATTATAAAGGACAAAGAGTGGAGAAATGTAAAAACCAAAGAGATGCGTCTTATTTTTACTGGCATTTCACACTTGGTGAATAATTGGTTTTGTATTACAAGGGATGGTACGCTGGTGACCCGGCAGGCAAAAGGAACGCTTGATTTCCAGATGGTCGTAATGTGCTCTAACCCAACACAATGTTAGCAGCCACACAGTGTGCTCAGTTCCTGCCATTCACCACTTTTATCACACTATCCAAGCCAAGGTTTTCACATTGAATGCATGTGAAACTGAGGCCGAGCTTGCCTTAGCGGACCAAACGTCCGTATGTCAAAGCTGGAACTACAGATCCATTTAGGGGCAATCCATAAGCACACTGCCATGAAAAATAGGTATCTGTGGGCGGAGTGAACGTTTTCTTGTTTGTAATGCCGAGTGCAAGAGTAAAAAAAAAATCATATTTTTGAACAAGGCTTCTTCATGTAAACTTTTTTTTTTTTTTTTTTTTTGTAAAAGATCGACATAGAACTTCTTAGGCACAAAGTCATTATTCCATCCATCCCTATTCTCTTAGCATAGCTAGTGGGGCGCTGGCACAACAAGTGAAGACGTGTATGGGGAGGAGCGGGGCACTCAAGGTTACAAGGAAGCTTGATTCTTCACAGATCCAACCCCCCCCCCCCCTCAACAACTTATTGGTTTACATTTCCCCTTTTAAACCGACACATTTCAACACCTTCCCACCTATTCTAAGTCTGAGTGGTTTTGACCGGCACCAGAAGGACTCACACCCTGACTCCTACTTCCCACTTCGCCTCGGATGAACCTACACGACAACCACAGAAAGGCCTGCTACATTAGACAATAGGGGTTTCCATTGCGAGTTCACTTTTTTTGCTTTCAATCTCCTAAAAATGAAATGTCGCTCACTCAAGTTATGTCGCCAATTTTACCTCCCCGAAAATGTTGGGACTATAAAGTGACTTAAAACAAAACCACACTGAAGAGAGACCTGTGGGAGGGGGGGGCGGTGACTTCGGTGAAAACATGTCAAACTCAACATTCCAGAATGCTGTTGACTGCCGCCTCCAGAACTGAGTCCGTGTCGGGGGGAGAGGGAGACTGCGGGTAGTGAGTGGGCTTGGTGGGCTGGGTCGGCCCTGCTGGCGTGACCCCCGCCATGGCGGAAGAGGGGTTACCATGGGGATAATGACTGGTGGCGTTGAAGCTGTCTTGTTGCTGCTGCTGCTGCTGGGTCCTTTTCATGTCCGCCACGCTCCTGTTCTCCAGGTGCGGTGGCGGAGGAGGGAGCCCACCCACACCTCCGCTCCCCCCGCCAGGGTCGCCGTACCCCGGCTGACAGTCTGTCCTGTAAGGGGGCTCGGCGGAGTCCCTCCCCGTCCGTCTCCAATCGGGGGAGGGCAGAGACGGAGGGGGGTGAGGTTCCGAGACGGCGCTCGCCCGCCTCCCACAGCAGAAGTCCTCCAAGAAGCCATCTAACGACAGACGGACAGAAAGGAATAATTAAATGCGAGTTTGAATGAAATGGAAGAAAACGATCCAAAATAACCAAGCCACACTTCGTTCTTACGCATGCGTCTTCCTCACCTGGGTCTACCAGTACCATGCGTTTGTCCTGTGTCAAATTAGTGCGCTCCTCTTGGTTGAAGGTCCTGTCAATCATTACCATTTCCGACGAGGGACAGGCACGCTGCAGGGAAAGGGGAGGGGCCATCTTATTTACCGTCCGTACGCATGAAATTATCATCCACAGAAACATTTGTGAGTTCGTGAGGTTTGCACCCACCTCCGCCTCCACCATTAATAGTCGTCTGTATTTGTTCACCATGGCGTGAGTTCTCTTTAGTACCTGAGTGGCCACAGACTCAAATTCCTCATCCACTGTAAAAGAAAGCAAAAAAAACAACCACACGAAAAACATCATTAACAAGAGATCAGAGATCCTTGCCAAAGACAATTGAAGCTGGCAGGTTTAACAATACTAATGCTAGACCTTTGGGGCTCTGGAACTACTTTCGACATTTAAGGTGAAGTTGACATTGACAGGGATTGATTCAATACATTTGAAACAGGTTGTGTTTTCTGGAATTTCCATCATGTTCATGGCGCCACCAACATTCAAGTAGGATCTAATTGGTGCTGCAGTCTCCCCCTCTTCCGGGTTCAATCGGTTTGTGAAAGGATTTACTTGGTTAAACGACAAGACACTAATGGCACTTACTTCCTGTACATACGCCTGATATGATGACCCAGCACGAACGAACATTTTAAACTGAGTGGAGCTAATTGTGGCAAAAGGCACAGTAAGAGTAAGTGATGTACTTAAAACATTATGTGGGTTTGAAGCAAAAGCTAAACATGCCGACATTCAGTGAAACACCCATCCCTTTAATCAAATGGCATAATGGCCTCCCATGTCATGTGCTCATGAGCACATGAGCACATTTCTAGTGTTACAGGGAAACCAAAAGAATGGTAAATAATAGTGGTGGGCGGATCGATCCAAATATCGATAGTGTCGATACCAAGTCGGTATCGGTATCGGATCGATACTAGCCTGTTGGGATCGATTACTTTAAGTTCCGCTCTTGTTTGCAATGCTTCGGTTTCGGCAAAGAGGAAACAGCCAGGTCACCGGACTCGCCGTTCCTGTGTCAGCACAGAGCAGGCACACTTTGCTCCCCCTCCCCCTCTTGTGTTTAGATGTTGCACTGTCACGCGAGTCACGTGACGCAAAATATTTATATTTTCACCAGTTGTTTTTGTTGTTGAGAATTTAAATTTAATTTTTGTACTATAGTTTCTCAACTGTACTTGTTTGTTTTAATTTTTCTGAAAAAAACTTGATAATAAAGCATTTTCTATTTAATTATAAACTTTGTTCTCATTCTGTCCTGGGTTTTAACTATTTAATAATAAAAAAGGAAACATCACAAAACACTTAGGGTCGTGAAAATTAATTGAGATTTAGCAATTCCATCCACCTTATTTATTGAAAAGTATCGGTATCGGTATCAATATCGGCGATACTGGCCCGTATTTACTTGGTATCAAAATATGCAGAAACGCACACCACTAGTAAATAAGCATGGCGTACCCTGGGAGAACTCATGGAGGCTGGGCGGAGTCCCCTGGAACACGTGGTAGGGAATGAGTCTGTGCAGTGCGTCATCCAACGAGGTGTACCGCTGGCGGCCGGGGCTATCAACGCCAGCGTGGTCATTCCTCAAATGCTGAACAACCCTGGGGATGGAAGTTGGACGG
The DNA here is from genome assembly GCA_027122575.1 of Merluccius polylepis. NCBI lineage: Eukaryota > Metazoa > Chordata > Actinopteri > Gadiformes > Merlucciidae > Merluccius > Merluccius polylepis. The sequence continues at coordinate 8,746,331 of JAOPJH010000058.1, forward strand.
TTAACTTAAAATGCGGTCGGGGCTGTCAACGGCAGCGTGGTCGTTCCTCAAATGCTGAATAACCCCGGGGGTTATTAAAAGTTGGACGGTTAACTTAAGACGCTAGTCGGGACAATGGATAGAGTCGTAGAAGGGAATGAGAATAGACTCACATTCCTCCTTTGCTAAGTGGTGGGAAGGCAGGCCTTTTCTGTGCGTTGACCTGCAAGAAATAAAATAACAAATAAAAAATATTCATAGTTTACTTAGTAGTATGATAGTATGATTTGTAATAGTGCACAAGATATTTGTTCAAGCCGAGAATAGGAGGAGCAGGCCGAGTACCTGCAAGTTTAGCGTTGAATCTTGGCTGTTCGTCATGGTTTTCACAGCTAAGGTCAAACAAACAGCTTCATTAGGACCAGCTAAAATATATCATACAATATAAAGAAAGCACCGAATTAAATGATGTTACCATGGAGGTTGAGCAGCTTTGGCTGGCGAGCATCCGGTTTGAGGGCAGGCGACTGGGAGTCCTAGGCAAAAGAGGTGCTGCGATTAGACACGTTACAAAAATAAGACGATTGGAAGGAACAGAACAGAAGTATTTTCGATTTTACCTGTCTGTATTCTAATTGGTCCTCTATAGTACCATCAGTACCGGGCAAATGGGACAGAGCAGTGCCGCTGGGAGTCTGGGTCACTAGGAGGCGCTGCACAGAGCCAGCTGACACTTGACCTCCGACCTCAGTCGTCGCTGGGCCAACCAGAGTTAGTCTTGCCGGAGCAGTCGACGTCTGCAGAGAGACAGTGTTCGGGTCAGAGAAACCTGTCCACGCTTGAGACACCACCGCCCCTCCCACCTGACCAGCACCAACCTGATTCATAATGAGATGGCCTGCGGGGGTGGCCGTGAAGTTCTGCCCAGTGACTATCTGTACCGTGTTCTGGTTGGATATGAGTGTGTTCCCGTCGGCTGGGCCGTTATGGTTGGCGTTGGAAGGAGCGAGCGACAGAGAGCTGGGCAGCAAGAATTGCCCGCTTGGGACGTTGTTCTGGCCCTGTGTTTGCTGCTGCTGAGAATGCACTACGATAGAGCCGTTGGCTGTGTACTGTGCCCCCGAACTAGCGGTATTAGCGTTCACTATGCTAGCCATGGTACTGGGAGTGGTCTGAAGACCCAGGCTATACACAGTCTGAGCCCCCGCGGATAGAGGTTTAGGCTGGATCGGTCTGACAATAGTCTGGGTTCCTCCTGGGCCTCTCTGGATGATAATGTTTTGCAGGGGGATATTCAAGCCAACCTGCCCCTGAGTCGGGGCGAACACTTGCCCCCCTGCCATGGCCCCTGCAGCGGCTACAGGGGCCCCCTGCCTCAGCACGAGCTGTGGTGCTCGGTCGAGGCTGCTCAGGGTCATCACCCCACCGCCGCTGCTGAACACCTGGATGTGCTGGGCCGAACCGTTGGGCAACTGGGACACCCCTTGGAGGAACTGGTTGGTGGGGAACACGGACGTGGTGGTGGTGGTGGCCACCCCTACCGTCCCTCCGTAACCCCCAGAGACCAGCTGAGAGGGGAAGGGTGCGGCGGGTGCCTGGACCGGGGCGGGCGCAGGCTGGGATTCCAGTAAGGCCTCTTGGGCCAGTGTCTGCTCCGTGATGTCCGCCTCCATGAGGGACTTCTGGAGGATGTCGAAGGGCTGGTCCTCTCCTCCGAGGTCCACGCCTCCAGGGGAGCGGCCGGAGCCCAGTTCGTCCTCGATGAATGACAGGCTGCTGGAGAGCTGGAGGCCCTCCCCCGCCGAGTCCTGGCCAAACTCGCCCATCGCAGAGGAGTCATCTTTGATGCCAGCGTTCGAGCTGGTCTACGTTTTTGGGGTGAGAAACAAACATTTAACTACCACTATTTAAATGTCAACAAACAAACAAAAGACATTTTACAACTTTAAAAAGTGTAAATGACATTCAGAGTCTTTGAATGATATAAACTATATTTTATCCTGAACATCAGCTATCTTTAGTCCAAAAGAATTGGGTTTTTGCTGGGGGGTTTTTGTATTAAAGTTGATGGTTGGCTGAATTAAATATTAACGCGTCAACACCAATTATCGGGCCATATTCGGTCGGGTAATGGTAAGAAGGTACACAAACTCACAGTGTTGCCAGGGAAGAAGGAACCATCCGATCCGTAGGCTACATTTGTCACGTCATCCTCTTCAATCTGTAGGGGAAGAAATTCAAATTCAATTCTACTGTTATACCAAAGTATGTATACTATAATATGTATTGTGTTCTTTAAAGCAAATGTTTCGAACTGGGTCAACCTGAATGCAATTAGCATCATCATTGTCAGGTTTCAATGCTGAATAAGCATGTTATCAGCAGCCCGAGTGTGGTGCAAACTTTGTTATTGAGGTGTACAACAATGTACTTACAGACTTGCAGCCATGGAGATAGTCATTCAATGCATCCACATCTCTGTGATTGTTAAACAGGAAGGACACCATGTTTAATAGTTTGTAACAAGTGATTGCTAAATAACTTACATTTTATGATTTCCTATGTGAACCATGAACTGACAGCAATTACATGCAACAAACCGCAGGTGAATAGATTAGTTAAATAGATAAGAGTAATGAATAGAATGGAATAACTCAATTTGTGATTGTTAGCACTTGAATTATGTATCATACTTGGCAATTTTCCAATCTGGGTTTATTCTTGCCAACATGATGCACTAGGACAAAGTCTAGCGAATAAAAGTATAGGGGGAGTGAGTGTATAAGTGTCATGTGCAGGAGTGAGAATATCCTGAGCATATATCTTAAAGAATGAGATCCTCTCTGGGTGTCAAGAATAAATGAACCAATAACCAAACGTTGTTCATATTTCTCACATGCAACCAATCGAGCGAATGTCTTCTTTACCCTATAATATCCAGAAGACGGCGGTCGTCCTCATCATCCATGACACCTGAGAGATGAGGTAAAGCCAGTGTAATGGAGCAGGCATAGAAAGGGAAGAAGGCCGCAATAGTTACATGAGATGTGCACAAAATGGGGTGGTCAGGTATGGGGGGGGGGGGTTAAAATGGGATGTACAACAAGTGCTGTACATAAATGACCAGCATGGATTAGCAGTTTGTTAAACAAGGTCACACATTAAAGGTCGAATGCCATCATAGCTGCATTCTAGCCATGGGGGTGTTTAGCGTAGTGTGATGCTTGCATGTGAGTTTTAGACGAGGCCTTTTTCTTTAAACCTGCATGCCAAACTTTGGTGTGGTTGGTGACAGTTTGTGACTCATCCACTCACAGTATTCTGGCAGGGAGCATGGAATCAGTCATTGAACACCCTTTATTTCCTGCAGTGGTTCAGGGTGGGAAGACGCGGTTGAAAGGCAGAGCAGACGTGTGAAATGCAGTGATGCGAGGGTTGGTTGGTTGGGGGGGGGGGGGGGGAAGAAAGAGAGAGGATAAGCACAATTAAACATGGTATAC
>JAOPJH010000058.1:8873807-8890195 GCA_027122575.1 Merluccius polylepis
TGTGTGTGTGTGTGTGTGTGTGTGTGTGTGTGTGTGTGTGTGTGTGTGTGTGTGTGTGTGCGTGTGCGTGCGTGCTCTTGTGCGTGTTTCTAATCCCCATTACAGGACAGGGTGTGTGAGCTAAAGGAGGAGGTGCGTGTGCAGTACCAGCGGATGCACCAGCTGCTGGAGGAGGACTTGGGCCGCACTCTGGAGGCTCTAGACCGGGCCCAGTCTCGCTTCCTCCAGGAGAACGCTGCCCAGGTGCTGGCCCTGGGGGAGCAGCGGCACGAGGCCCAGAAGCTGCTCAGCTCGGTCCAGACGGCCTTCAACAAGGCGGAGGAGCTGAGCTTCATGAAGAACACCAAGCCAATCAGGATCCTCATGGACAGGTAAGTGTGTGTGTGTGTCTGTGTGTGTGAGACATCTACATAAGGGATAATGATGGCACCATGTAGTTGGGATTTTTTTCTGCATGTTAGGTGGAAGCCTGGCTTCTCACTGTGTGTGTTTGCAGGTCTCAAGCCTCTGTGGGCAGCGCTCTCCCTCCGTACAAAGTGGGCAGCCTTAACTCAAAGCTGTTCCTCTCTGAGCTCCTAAAGAGAGAGAAAAGCTTGAGAAGAACGCTGGAAGGTAAATCTATATACTCTTATATTCCTAAATATACTACGACAATCTATAAACTCGTAGCCGTCCTAGAATGGGAAGGCCTCTCATCTTCTCCTCATTTTCTTAAAGGATAATTAAGTCACTATTTTGGACCAAGGGCCAATTCACATTGTCTAGCATGATTCTAGCATGTAAACAGTGGGCACCATTATTTTGCAAATTGCTTCAGTATTGGGCGTCTTCCTGTAGCCTCTAGCTGGGCTAGAATGGAAGGCAAGCCAGCAAGTTGAAAAGATACGAAAAATGTAGTTTTTCAAAACGGGAAGTCCAGGGTGTATTAATGTGCGTCTCGGTATGTTCTCCTGAAATAATGGTCGCAAACCGAGTGTCGAATCAATAGTGCTTGGACAGTCGCACACTTCCGGCTTCTTCCTTGTTTTCTCTGCGGCCGCACAGGAATCTGTGTCTATAGGGGGCACGGCTTTTTCGCTTTAGGCAGTAGCCAGCTTTGTTTATGAAACTGTAGCTGACGTTAGCTGGCTAGCAGTCTATTTGCGTCTTTTTACCAGCAGCTAATATAACATTGTAGCATTTTAAGAACAATGGATTACTTTGATAATTACATGCCTGGAGATAAAGAATGATTTTTACAGCAATGCATGTACAGGTTTGAGCCAGAGTACACACAGACAGTACACATATCATGCCTAATGTAACTGTAATAACCATACCAACGTTTGAAATGCTATGGGCCAGGAAGTTATATTTTGCTGACGCAACATAGGTTACAGGTCATTTTAATGATTATGATCTGGTCCACAGCTGATTACCTTTACACTACGACTAAACCATTTGTAACAAACAGAAATTATAGAGGAGGAAGCCAACAAACTCAATGCTGAAGCAATTTGCTAAATAATGGTGTCTATACTCCAGAATCATGCTAGGAAATCTGTGGATAGGCCCTTGGGTTTTTTCCCCACTGATTTTCCACTGGGTTCCCACAGGATTCTTGTTTATATGTGTTTGTTGTTCTTAGGGGCCTGACAGCAATCTGTCATGCCAGCAGATATCTTATCTCTTTCTTTCCTCTTTTCTCTCCTCGCCACCCATCACCCACCTTTCCTCCATCCCCCCAGCTCCCCTCACCCTCCCCTCCACCTTCCTGCAGGCTGTCCCTGCGTATCCCAGTGGTCAGAGCTCTGGCTCTGGGGCTGAGAAACGGAAACACTCCACTGCTTTCCCAGATGGAAACGGGAACACAGGGAAAGCCAACGCCACCGGCTTCAAAGACTCCTCCTCCTCCTCTTCCTCCTCTTCGTCGCTGAGCAAGCAGCCCTACCTGGGCTCCAGCTCTACCTCGGGAGAGGGCCAGTCTACCAATCAGCAGCCTCTAGGCCCCTGTGGCCCCTCCCACATCAGCGAGAGCAGCGGAACGGGAAGTGGGAGCAGCTCACTGACCAACCACCATTCCGGCTCTGTGTTCGGCTCCTCCCACTTCCCGCCGGGTGGCAGTAGCTCCTCCCATTCCTCCCAGCAGGCCGTGCTGCCGCAGTACGGCAGCCGTAAGATCCTGGTGTGTACAATGGATAACTGCTACTGCTCTGGAGTCCCATCTGTGTCAGGCCACCGCAGCCACCCACCGTACCCACGCTCAGGCTCCTTCCCCTGGGTCGGTGCCCAGGATTACCCTCCCCCACCAGGCCTGGCTTCTGGGGGTCCGTCCATGCAGGGTTTGGCAGTGAGGGACTGGATAGACGCCTCACAGACACACAGACACGCAGACTTCTATGGGCTCTATGGACAGCCCTCTGCAAAGCACTATGTCACCAGTTAACATAGACCCACACCAAGTACACACACACACACACACACACACACACACACACACACACACACACACACACACTAGTAATAGTCAGACACCTAGTTCTATTGACAGGATTGTAAACACAACACTCAAATGAAGCAATTAGATCTACACACTCGTTGCTGTTCATACACACACACACGGATACACGTAGCACATGTACACAATTTCGGGGGCAGGGTCTATCTTTTAATGATTTTATTTCCTTGTTTGTTCTTTATTTGCTTCTGTCTATGGCTCTTTAAGCGCATTCTACATAAAGTGTTGGTTCTCAATGGCATACAGCATCCATCCGGTTAAACCATAGCTTGACATGACATTTTCAGACACACAGCACCACTCACTGGTCTGAACACAGACTGGCGGAGCCCTGCGTTGTAGCTTCCTACGAGCAAATACCGAAGCCAATGAGGGGGATGCCGCGTAGCGCTGAAACTTCTGATTTAGCCCCTTTTTGCGTCTGATCCGATCCCCTAATATATTGTTAAGCAGTCCCATCGTTTCCTTGGTTTCTGTTTTTTTCTCCCCCATTGCTGCACTTATGCCCTCCGTTCGTTGAGTTCAGGGATGTACCGCACGGCTCGAACATAAAACGCTCTTCCACGTTCCCCAACTGTGTGGAACGCCCACAATGCACTTGGTCACGCCTTGGTATGCCTGGGTTGCTGATGCAAAACCCACAAGAGGACATTGGAGCTGCATCTGAGGGGCTGGTCGACCCCTGACTTCTGGTCTGAATCCAGTCCCTATTCCTAGCTCTCGCCTTCGCCAGAGAGAGGATGGATTCCCCCTCGCCTGCTACCAGGCTTCCTCGTAGGACTTAAGTTCTGTGTCTGAAGGAATCGGTTTCCACTGAGTAGTCATTATAAGATTTTGTGTTATTTGCTACATCCGTAGTTTCCGTCATCTTGTGTCTTGTGACTCTTAGACCAGTAGAGGCAGTCGAGGCGAGAGAGTCGAGGCTGGACAGACCAAACTAATCGACAAAAGCATCTGGGGTGATTGATGATGCTTTAATTGTACTTCCTGCAGGGCAAAGATGTCACTTCCTCTCAACAAGCACACTAGGTCCTGGCTTCCTGTTTGCAGCTGTAAGCTGATTTTTTTATAAGCACTCAAAAAAAACGATGGCAAATTGTATGGAGTTTAAAAAAAACAAATGTACGAAGGGTCGAAGGATTTTTTTCTGGGAACTTTTTCTAAAGAAGGAGACTCAGCTGCTTGAAAGGATGCATCCTAAAATAAAACTGGGTTGTTAACAGTCAGCCAACAAAAGTATCTTTTTTTGTAAATATTTTGTGAAATGGAAAAAAATTAGACATGTCCTTTGGAGGAGGGTTCCAAATAAATCAACAAATTCAAGTGTGTCTCTTTTATTATCTCTGTATATGCGAGCCCCGTCACCCGGACGGGTACAGGCGTCACATCGTTCATGTCATTCTGAATGTCACGATGTGCGTGCAGAGTGGAGGTTTTTGCATACATACACTCAGACGAGCATACAACCAACGGAAACTAAGGTTGTCATACACACCTAAAACAATCCCTCCATCACTCTGTGGTCTATTTTTATTACACAGATACAGCTACAAGTGTACAGATACATAGCCACGCCTTCCTGCCCGGTATGAGTGTGGCCAATGAGAAGGTGTGGGTGGGGGACTGCAGCATGACAACAGGGCAGAGAGGAGAGGTCTTCGTTTGAGTCATTCGAAGAGGTTTCATTTGCGTGGGTGTGTTGACGTCAACCTGATGTGATTAGCATGGGTATTTTTCTGCCATTGTTACAGCTGCTTCTTGAAAAATTAGCAGACGATGGCCTCCAAACGTCAAAATGTTTCACAGGAGTCACATCAAATGTCCTTGTGAGGCTGCAGTCCCCAACCCTGTTCTGTTGTAGAGCTGCCTGAGGTGCAGATGCCTTGGCAGCAAGTCTCTTTGTCAGCAAGTCTCAGTGGAGAACAGAAACTTTGGTGTCACAGGTTCAGCACAAATTACAGGAATAGTTTTCTAACACACACACACACACACACACACACACACCTCTTCACTTCACCCTATAACTCAATACAGTCTCACACAGCTGCTAAACAGCTGTCCGACTGTCGAGCAGAGAAAGGCAGTATTCCTGTCGCCTACAACTGAATGATTATGCATCACACAAACACTGTCTGGCTAGTTAAGTCACACACGCACACGCACACACACATACACACACACACGCACGTACACAGTAGGGAGAACGCCTTTTTTTTTTACCACTGCTAAAACAACCGCAAACTTTGTGTTCGCCTTCAAAGGTTTCATCAGGCGCCTGTAGATAAAAGGCTAACTGAATCCTGCCAAAGGGACTGTTTGATATTTTTTAACTCATGCTGCCCATAAAAGAATATATATATTTATTTTTATCCTTTATCCTCAAAGCCATGACACTATTGGCATGGCTCCATGGATGTTCAGTGGCCACCAGATGGAGACAGAGTCAATGGCCTTCTGGTGGATTGCTGTCACCCATTCTGACAACTGTCAGCTGCTGTATGCCATGTGTGAAATAATTGGAGATTGAAGTAGATGTTTTGTGAGGAAATGCCCTGTAGAACAACTAGGTCAACCAAAGGAGACATAGGCTCCACCGAAAGACTGGACACCGTCATAATTACGCCAAGAAATGACTTGTGGCCCATTACTGGGGATTATACTGGAAGTGTTGATGGTGTTGAAGCAGAGAACATAGAGGCCTACCAGGCTTTTTAAATAATCTTGAGATTTGTCAAATGTTGTGCATGAGGTATCACTGATTAGGGAGCATGTAAAATAACACAGGAATTAAGACACATAATTACAAGGATTGTATGTGAAGACACTAGTATTATAGCTTTTGCGGTAAATGCTGTCTTTGGCATTGACTCTCATACAACATTTCTCTCCTCATTTCTGTCAGACTTGTAATTTGTCTCAAAGCTATATCAAATAGATGACTACAACTGATGGTAATATAAGGTCCTATATTGTCATTGTTGTTGTGCCCTAGCCAGGTCCGTCTCTTGCAGAGGCCTCTTCAGACTCCTGTTTGTCGCTGTGACACGTGTCACAACCAGCTGATACCTGCCAAGAGTGTCTGTAGTTTAGCACTAAAACACTAAACAGAGATCACCATCCTAAATATCAGCAAGAAATTACAAAGTTCCACACTTTAAGCTATGTTTTATTGTTTTTAAAAGAAATAGATATTCATCTTCTGGAAACATCTTTCTCCTTGTCTTTTTATTTAATTTTTTATCCCCGTACCTTCGAACCTTTAGAGATAACATTCAGGAATGATTTCCATTAACAAAAAGAGAGAGAACTGCACAAAGTTATCAAAGTTATGCATTATGAATTGCGTAAATCTCTTGTTAAAAATCTGCCACATTAGATATGTCAACATTAAAGCCTACAAACCCAGCTGCGTTAACATATACTCTACAACATGTGCATAACTTTACAAATGAAAGCAGGGCCAAGTTATTTACAGTTGATCATCACAAAAAGTTTAGTGTCTCTTAACCATTTATCTTCATAATTATTATTATTTTTTAAACACATATGAACATGTATCAACCTTTTACAGGGGAAATTCAACCTAGTAAAACACATTTATTTGTCTTAAAAACCCACACCACCAGACTAGTTTATTTTTTGTATGTATTCTACATGACCATAAATAAAGAATTACAAAAATATACCTCACTTCAAACAGAGCCATGGCAAGAAAAGCAAACAGACATGGAATGGTATAAAAAGACAGAGCCATCTCTTAGTGGAGAGGCGCTTAGCAATTAGCCCCAAGGGATACATTAACAAAAAGGTGACAGAAGTTGCTTCCTCATACAGAGTGGACCCATATCATTCAAAACATTGCCATTTCAGTGAGCAATGTAGCAATTCCTGAAATGTTAGGGTTCCTATGAAAAGCTAATGAAAGAAGTGAGAATGGCTCGAATTCAGCTGGTAAAATAACTGTTTTTTTCTCAAAATAAAGAAACCTCTACACTTCCTTTTCTTTTAAGGGACAAAAAAAATGTTCTGAGGTTAATTAGTGTCAGAAACAAAGAGATGCAGGGTGGTTAAAACCTCTTCAAGTCCATGTTGGAATAGTAGTGTGTGTGTGTGTGTGTATGTGTGTACATTCAAAGGAACATATCAGGAGGGTGCAAGTTGTGTGTGTGTGTGCTTATACATTTCCCTTCCAGTCCTGCACAGTAGAAAGTGAAGCTACTTTTTCTTCGCATTGACGCTCTTGCAGACCCAGTTCATTCCCTCCTACAAGTAGAGAAGAGAGAGGCATGCTGTCATGCTTACATGGTTACATGGTTACATGGTTACAAAGTTACATTGGCCATGTTCACCTTATGGCCATCTTGGTTCTAAGCTGTAGCTGGGTGGGGGGACAGTTCCCACCCAGCTAATGTTTAGAACCAAGATGGCCGCTGGGTGAACATGGGCAATAGAGAGACTAAAGGCCACTTAATGATGAGTCTGTCTGACCAGACAAACCAGGACTCACCTGAATCCCTTCCCCCGTGAGGGCGGAGCAGGACTGGATCTGCCACACGCGGTCCCGGATGGTGTGGAGGTTGAGACCCTCGGCGATCTCAGACGCTGGGGCAGCGGTCAGCAGGTCTTGCTTGTTGGCAAAGATCAGCACCGGAACACCATTCAACTTCTCCTCATCCAACAACTCGGCCAGCTCCTGTAAAACACACACAAAACAAAACATACCCACAGATTTGTATCTGTTATTGCCTTAACGGCATTGCTTAAAAAGGTATTAAGTATTTAGTATAGGAAATAATAGCTGACATACCTGCCCCGTTTCCTCAAATCTTTTTCTGTCAGCACTGTCGATGACATAAATCTGAAACACAATGGCGAGACAATTCTCAAAAATGGTAGGCCTGTAGGCATGGGAATTAACACGGGACCGGTACCTAAGACGTAAACCAACACAAGATGTCCAGAACGCATACTCACTAGGACGTCGGTGTTCTCGAAGTAGTTCCTCCAGTAAGGTCTGATCTTCCTCTGGCCTCCGATGTCCCACACATTCAGCTTAAACCCTTGAGACTGCACGCTCTTGATGTTGAAACCCTAAGTTAAAAAAGAAGAGCTCGTTTCCCATGCACACGTTCAGTAAATACACACACACAAAACCCATCAGGCGAGAGTGTTATTCAGCACTGCCATTGGCAATGACTCCCAGCTCCTTCTGCCAAATACCAAGGCCATGAATGTTTGATACCTGTGTGGGTGTGATGTGGCTGATATCCTCGGAGGCTAGCTGCTTGAGCAGGGTCGTCTTCCCACCGTTGTCCAGACCCAGTAGGAGGATCCGGACCTCCTGGTCCGGCGTGCTCTTCAGTTTGCGCAGAATCGACAGCAATCCCTGCAACGATATAAGCCAGAAACCACCACCAGTGAGATGAGATAACGCAATGCCCACCCCAACAGGGAGGGAGGTAGGCGTGGTGGTCGTAGCGGCATCCCCTCCATCACCACCAGCACCGTAGGCCCCTGCAAGTTAACGGCCGTTAACGTGCTATAAGCTAGCCACACTCCCAAGTAGACCAACAGCAAGTGGGTAACCTGTTGTAATGCATACGCTGCTACTGGTCTGTTTTATTCGTGGATAGCTCAAGTGTGTGTGTGTGTGGGGGGGGGGGTTAACCCTAGCTTGTCTGCTAACAGGCTAGGCTAATCTCCCGTGAGAAACTAACGGAGCGGCGTAGTCGGCGTCTGCAGTCACAAGAAAATAAATCAAATAATCTGTACTTATCAACAACAACAAAAAAAGACCCAGCGAATAAAAACTATAACCTACTATTACCAAGTCGACACAACACGCACGGGCCCGTATTTTATTTTTAAAGGGGGAATAGCTAAATAACGACCCCACGTTAAACTCACCATCTTGTTGCCTTATCCTCCCCAAGACGCCGCCGAGGGTTACCAAGGGTGATGACGTGATACGTACACGACGTGCTTACGTCAACGACGTGCTTACGTAGCACGACGTGGCCCGGGCCACCCGGAAGTCCGCCGGGTTGCGTTTCTGACCCGACCTCAGGTGCATTATGCGTATACTGCATATTGTTTGCGTGCACAATATTGACATTATATATGTTGAATAGTTTATAGCTTTAGCAATTATGCAGAGGCCGTCATTCCCGCACCTCACTGTATATAAAACAAAAAAATAGCGTGTGATGTTAATGTGTGTTATTACTGTTATTGTCGTGCATGCGCGATTGAGACATGCAGATTTCGACGCAAATAAAATGTTCACATAAAAACCATGAAGTAAGAGCCCCCCCCCGGTGGGAACGGCCCCGCTCTGTGATTGGGCGAGAGCTCGCCACGTGCGGCATCTCGCGACGACGAGGAGGCTCGCGACGAGACCCATTGATTGCCTCACAGGTTAATTTTGCGTGGCTTTTAAGAGGACCCTGACAGGTATGTAGGCTGTTTTCTGAGTTGTAAGATGGTGTTGTTGCAGTACATTTGTTTGTGCATAAATGTTACATAACGATCTGTAACGTGGCTCACACACCCCGGTAATTTGAGTAGTAGTTGCATCACCCTGGTATGCTGACTGTACCGACGAGCCCACACGTCTGCAAAAAAAAAAACACAGCGTAGGTTATTAAGTTAAGGGTCAATGAACGACACTTATTTCGTTTGCAAACTTTTTTTGTGTATTATTAACTTTTATTACAGTTGTGTTGGTGTTGGTGCTGTGCTGTGTGAGCTCAGCCTGTTGTTTCGGTGCAGCGTGGCTGCAGGACGTGTAGTCAGGAAGTGAAGACACCCCCAGTGAACCAGTGTCTCATGGCTCCCACAAGCAGAATTAAAGGCTGTGTTTTTTTTATTTTTAATGTTTTTTTGTCTCGTTTCTAGCATTCCTACGTAGTTTTTATTATTTGTATTTTTAAAGCTGTTGTTGTAAAAACAACAGCTCTCATTATGGCTGCAGTCGGCCTTGTAAAGGAGGACACACAGCAGCCCCTACCAGCTGGAGCTGGTCTGGTTCCCCCCCTGCATGTTGGCTGGGCTGCAAAACCTTGACCCTGGTTGTAAAGCAAACAGCTCCAGCCCCAGCCGGTTCTGGTCGGCCAGCCTCAGTACAGGGGCGCCTCCCCCCCCCTGACTCAACCTTATAAAGCTCATAAAGCTTATAAAGGCTCATATTGCAATCATTGTCATGTATATGAGCTGGACAGAGATGGACGCTATTCTTTATTGTATTTTGCTGTGAACTATTCAATGTTTCTAATATTATAATTTCCATAAACAGGCCTATTGATGATAATGCTGATCTCATGGGAATGTCTTAATCTGATATCCACATATTAGCTGAGGATTTGAACGTTATGCAATTTATTATATGATGCGATTTCTTTGCAAGCCCCGAAATGACAGGCCTATTTAACACAGGAACACCTGTTTGTGTCTCATCCACTTTCTTTCGATTAAACCTACATTAAAGCAAAATACTTCAGGCCTACTATGTTGTATGGTGCAAATATTTTACTTTTACTGGCTCATCATACTACAAATGTGTAAACTGTATGAATTTGATCCATAGCTCAATCTCAAAATGTGTTAAAATTGATCTTCTGCACAACAAATTTCCCCCATACCCCAAGTTGGCCACCATTCACTGTCTGCCTATTGTCTTGTCGTCATTGCTTAAATACTTAACATTTCGTATAGTTCACATTCTTTTGGGTCCACACACACACAAGCGCTTTATACACAGATTTGTTTGAGTCTAAGCAATACTTTTCAAAGGATGAACTACTACATTAACATTATAGCATATGTTAATATTTCCATTACACTGTATAGCTTTTTCAGTATGCCACCTGTTTTAACTGCACCCTTCTGAAATGTAACTTAATTCAGTTTGACCCCTGGATACATTGGAAAGGAGAATATCCTTCTCTTGACAGATTAATGTCAGTTTTTCAAAGTTGAACCAGTTCTGGATCTAATTAACAAGAAGCACATTGCGTTTCTTTTTATTGTTCTTGTGTTCTCTGTTTTTACTACTTGTTTGTAGTAGCACAAATACAGCATTGCATTTTGTTCACCAGGTGCCAACCAGGCTGTGACGGTTTCATACAAGTTGGAACTAGGACCGGTGTATAGAACTCTACCAAAATGGCTGGGAGCTCATTTAACATTGACGCGCCACGATGGGACCAAGCCACATTTATGGGGCGCCTTAAGCACTTTTTCAACATTACGGATTTCACTACAGCACTTTTGCCGGATTCGCGCCTGGACGAGGCCAAAGCATTGGTAGAGAGCTGCAGGTAAAGGCAATAATGAAACTCATCTCACTCGCGCCCACAATATTGAGATCATGAAGACGCCATCCATGCAGCATTATGTTGCATTTCTGTGGCCTACAAACGCACTGTGGATAACGGTCCTTCGATTCACTTAAATACTGTCAGTGCTATGGTTGTAAGTTTTAGTAGTTAATTAAAAAAATGTAACCAAGTGTTGTGTACAAATGAATGTAAATATCTAGACTTTAATTCCCATCCTGATTCCTGTAGGGCTGGCTCCGTTCCCCCAGGAACATCAGAGGAGCAGCTCCACTATGCCAAGAAGCTGTACGACTCTGCCTTCCACCCGGATACAGGGGACCGCATGAATATCATTGGTCGAATGTCCTTCCAGGTCCCTGGGGGCATGGCCATCACGGGCTGCATGTTGCAGTTCTACCGGTAAGAACACGCACATGCACACACAGGGAAGACATCGTTGTCATGTTTGGCATTGTCCACCTGAGTCTCTGTGTCTTCACCTTCACTTCCTGTGTCTTCCACCCCAGCACAGTTCCTGCCGTGGTGTTCTGGCAGTGGGTGAATCAGTCCTTCAATGCCCTGGTGAACTACACCAACCGCAACGCCGCATCCCCCATCACACCCAAGTGAGAAACACGCAAGGGAGACATGGTTTACAATGCACATGATTAAAGCCATCTGAGTCGATTTCAAGCTATGCTTGTGATTCTGTAAATAGTCATTTAAATGTCGCAGTGCAATTTCACTAATCGCCATAAGTATGATATATGATAATATTCTATTATGAGAAACCAAGCCATGGTTATATAGCTAGGGTTTTGGTATCTTTAGCTCAGTGCATGTATGCTTTGGGCTTGTTGGTTTCTACATCTGGGACTGGATGAGTCCAAAGCTAGGAAGCAGGAAAGAACCAAGTAGTCGAAGCCTTAAATCTGCATGTTGTTGTCTTCTGCTCCTTAATTTCTACAAGAACGAGGTCAAAACAACCACAAAGTAGGTTTGAGTTTCTGCTTTGCCATGCTTTTCTGTGCTCTCATGCACATATTTCACTAGAACCTGCACATGTGCTTGAAGACTATTTGAAGGGAAAATAACAACGTATTGCGTTAAGCTCATTTAAAATTTGGTTCGGTCACGAGTTCATGTGGTCCGCCTCCACATTAATCTTTTTGTCATGCTAAAGATTGTTTTTTTCATTTTCATTTCTATTCCAGGCAGATTGGAGTAGCCTATGTAACCGCAACCACCACAGCCTTGGCTACGGCAGTAGGACTCAACCTCTACACGAAGGTACGAAGCCAAACTCTGGGATCTAGCCGGGACCAGCGTGTCCTCCTTCTCAACTCTCTGATCTTCTGATGCTGTTGTCTTGCAGAAAGCCCCACCCCTGGTGGCCCGCTGGGTTCCATTTGCAGCTGTGGCCTCGGCTAACTGCGTCAACATCCCCATGATGAGGCAACAGTGAGTCACGCTGTCCTTGGTACCCTATGTGTTGATGGACCAGGATTGGTGAAATAGGGCTTGTACATCGTGATACATATTTCAATGACCTCTGCCATTTTGGTAGCATAGGAGAATTGGAATGTTAGTTATTATGTTGACAGTAATCTTTCTTTGGGCAGTATTTAGTAATTAATCGTGAAAGGATTTGTCACTATGGGGAGACATTGCTGTTTGAAACTGCCACAGCGTTTCTCATGCGAGACGTGGCAAAACAATGTTTTCATTAGCCTAGGTTAAAGTATATTTATGTTGATTTTAGGATTTTACAGTCCTATAACTCTTGAGTCCTCTCAATATGGTGGAGTATGACAATAAATCCCATAATACATTCTGATGTACAAGCCCTATTTATATTAAGTTTTATTGCAAAAGTGTATTGAAATGTGGATGTGGATGTTGGAATTAGTTACCTTGGTTGTCGTTTAGAGGAGTACTCTTGGAAGTTTTTTTTGTTTTTTATCTCCTTTTTTTTGTTTTTTTAAGTTATTGTCAATATACTTAATAGTTGATTATTATTATTATTATTATTATTATTATTATTATTATTATTATTATTATTATTATTTATTATTTTGTACTTTTTTTAGTGTGTGTGTGTGTGTGTGTGTGTGTGTGTGTGTGTATATATATACATATATCATTTTATTTTACAGTATTTTTACACTTAGTTCTAACCATATGTATGTATTTTTACTTTTCTCTTCTCTCAGGGAGCTCTTGAATGGCATTGAAGTGACAGATGAGAACGGCAACAAGCTGGGTCATTCTAAAGTAGGTCTTTCATGTTTGGTTTGTATTTTTCACCTTTCCTTTTTTTTTAATAGGACTGTCTTTAGTTCCAGTAATGGCCAGCTTATTCCCAGGCACCTGTTGGGGATGACTAGTTAAACTATTAGAACATTGGATTATCTAAAGCTTTAGCGGTGTACCTGCTGGGATGACCGCCTACACGGCTGGAGATCACAAGGCCAAATCTAGCCAAAGCTTTTTTTTCTGTAGTGTTTTTTTATTTATTTTTTATTTTTTTACTGTTTCATACAATGGTTAAAATGTTTTAAGATGAGGTATGTGAGGAATAAACCACAAGGTGTCCTGTTATCGGAAAATAATGTACAACGGGGGTGATGATGCGGACAAGGCAGTTTATTCCACTTGTACCACAGTTGCCAACAATGATTAGATAAAGTGACTTTCATCTATAACATCATTGTTTTTTTTATTGACTTAATCGGCTGAAATTAAAATATACTTCTGCAGCGCTTTGAGCATGTTGTTTTTGCATTATCAAGGAAACAACTACTCGATGGGTGTATTTGACCGTGGTTTTTAATGTTGGATTTGGGTCGCATTGATTGGAACGTTATTGACCAATCAGGATCAAGTATTCAACAATGCTGTGGTATAAATGTTTAGTTTTGGCAAAATGTTTTGGAATGGTTAATTTTAGGTATTGGGTGAGACTTGGTTGAATGTAAGTCTGGGCAGCGCTACAGGCAATGTGGTGGCACTGTAGCCTCTGCTTAAAAAGAAAATCCATTAAGCACACATTAATTTGATGTATACGAAATCATTTTGTTTTTCTCTATAGAAAGCAGCAGTTAAGGGCATTTCTCAAGTGGTCCTTTCTCGGATTACCATGGCAGCGCCTGGCATGAGTAAGAACATTTTAGTATTAGGAGTATTTTTGCATCCTTATGTGCATATCTATCATAGATTATTCCTTTGCATTATATATGCTCTTGTCTTATGTTTTTGTACCTTTTGTCCCCTTCTTAGTCATTCTTCCAATCATCATGCAGAGGCTAGAGAAATATAAGTTCATGCAGGTAAGACCTCAGCCTACACTGCCATGTCCCCATATCGACTGTATACCTATGTATTTATCAATGTATAAAATATGATCTATTTTCTTTTCTTTATAGAAAATTACCTTTCTTCATGGGCCAATCCAAGTGATGATGGTGGGCGTGTTGTAAGTAGGACAGAAGTTGAAGTTGGTCGTTTGCTTGTTTTTGTAATGTGATTGAACTGAGCTGACTAGATGGATCTAAGTTTTTTGTTTGTCCCCTCCAGTCTGGTCTTCATGGTACCGGCCGCCTGCTCCCTGTTCCCCCAGAATTGGTAACTCGCCTATTACACATGTGAAACATATGATCTGTTTACCATTGCCTTCTCATTGGTGTTTTCTCATTGCCAGTTGGAGGACATCATTACTAACAGTTTTCCTTACCCTCCCAGTTCAATGGCAGTGTCTAAGCTGGAGCCGGAGTTGAGAGACTCCATCAGGTCGCGCTGTGGCGAGAGTGTACGACACGTCTACTTCAATAAGGGCCTTTGAAGAGGAGACTATTGCTGTGTATTTTATGTATGCCAAACCAGGACAGTGTCAATGCTGTTGTACAAGGTGCTTAGTGATAATGGTAGCGGTTACAAATGTCTTATATCTCTCTCTCACTCTCGTCTATGTTTGGGGTACATTGTTATTGAATCTTTCCTTTTTGTAATCCTGTTCAGCTGACCTGACTGACTTTGGACCAACCATGTTGTCAATTCCGTTGTTATTTCAAAATACATGGTATGTCCTTAACAACTGACGATAAACCAAATGATCACATCTCAGGAACAACACGCTACTTTGCTGGAACAATTCAAGTTAAGGATGAACCAGACTGGAAAAAGTTCTCTCCACCCCATCCGCAATTACTCATTTAACCCCGAGTGGATGAAAATACACGTGAAAAACGTCATTGTTAGTCATCATGACAGGATGGACAGGGGCAGTTCATTTTGATCCCTAACTGATGTTCTACCGCACAATGTGACTCTCATCCTCCTCTAATGCTACTTTACCTCTATGAGGGTTCGGCTTGCCCGCGACCCGTGACCCCGTTCAAAGGGGGGCTACCGTTGACAGATCTTTGTACGCCATTTGCCAGTGTTTTTGAAACAGTTCCCCTCAATTCTGTGCCTCTCTCTCTCTCTTGTGGTAGGTGTGATGCTGCTGCTGCTATGCCTTAAGTTTCAACAAGAGTTTACTTCAAATGCAACCGCTTGTGGTTGTCAGCCTGTTCAAACATACATTGCCAAGTGATTATTGTGGACTTTCTTGGTCTTATGTGTGCATGTAGACTGCCCTCCACAGAAAGAAGCAATGCAAACTATAAAATGTCAAGCAGAATGATATATAGCCTATAAATAAAAAATATGACGATACCATCTGCCTATCTTTTGATGGTGGAAAAGGCGCTCAAGGTTGTATAATAAAACAAAAATAAATAAATAAACCAAGATACAGGCGTCTCGCCCCCCCCCGCCTGGCCTTGCCTGCCCACCAGCCAATGGCGCGAGCGTCCACAGCTGGACAAATGGCGACCGGCTGGAGGCGGGGCCGCGAGCGTTATAAAAACGCCTCGATTTGCCCCCGTAACGAAACACAGCCGCGCGCGTACACATATACACACACACATACGGGCTGGGGGAAAAAAACGGTAAACGGTGTGAACGCCGACCACCGGTTGCAGTGTCACCGCGGTAGTCAGGAAAAAAACAACCAGCCGTGACGCCGCCAGCGGGAGAGTCGCGAGGACACGACCCCCCCCCCCTCGCTGTGACGTGTTGACATCGCCAGGTCCGGGTTCCAGGTCCAGGTCCGGTCGCAGGAACGAGGCTCTCATTGGATCTTTTAACCACAACGTCCACAGCGATACGCACAGCAACACACACACGCACAGTAACGCACGCGCACACAGTAACAGAGAAGGGGGGGAAAATGCCGTTTTCCGTGAACGGCGTGGTTTGCACGCTGGCGGTGTTGCTCCTGTGGCGGGCGGAGGAGCTGACGGAGGCGTGCAGCTGCGCTTCCGTGCATCCGCAACAGGCTTTCTGCAACGCGGACGTAGGTGAGTCCACCTCCACCCCCCCCCCCCCAGGACCACTGTTGTTTACCTGGTCTCGTGAGCCCCTGTGGCTTCATGTTGCTATTTGTTCAGTCTGCACATCATCTGGTGCTGCTGCTGCTGCTACATGGCCATATGTCCCATCACAGTTGGGGGGGTGTGATGGGGCTGGGG
>JAOPJH010000058.1:8940810-8952106 GCA_027122575.1 Merluccius polylepis
GTGTGTGTGTGTGTGTGTGTGTGTGTGTGTGTGTGTGTGTGTGTGTGTGTGTGTGTGTGTGTGTGTGTACTGATGATTCAGGATTCAAGTTAAATCATTCAGCACTATGAATCTTCTCTGACTCAGCTATTTTGTTCATTAGAATAATTCATGTCTTGACTATAAAATGCATCTATTTGTAAACAAAAGCAGGGCTGGGTAACAATATAAACAATGTTGCCTTTATTAGAAAGTATTAAGTATTAAGAATACAGTCTGGTGAATGTGATGATCTATATGTATGTCGTCTACAACACTTCTTTCATTGTATTTGTTTAGTTTAAGACCTATTATGTAGGTTTCTCATTAAATGTATAGAATAACATAGCTAAGGAGCTTCAGGTAATTTAGGTAAACCTTCCCAGTTGAAGGCTCACTATGAGGAACTTTATCTAATGACAATGTGATTAATGTGTAGATTTAGCAGAGCAGAGGCGACTCAAAAGTCCAGTTACCGAGGCCCCTTGACTATAAGTCATCCCTCAATTATCTGGGAGTGTAGGGTGGAGGTGGCCACAGAGCCGCTGGGGTGATGGATCTACAGTAATTTCATGCTGTGAATTCTGGTCTTAGTCATCAGGTCTGTTCGTTAGAGCCCTGATCTGTCTTATCGCTGTGTAATATCAGACCCTTCATGTCTGGGATTTTTTGGAGGCACACCCAGAGAGAGAGAGAGAGAGCGAGAGAATAAACGGTATGACTGGGGGCTATGGCCTAGTTCAAGCTATATGAAGGTTAAAGGTCTAGTTTGAGCTACATTGAAGTTAAAGGTCTAGATCAAGCTATATTGATGTTATAATATGATAAGGTTTACCCCAACTGGCTCACCTTTACAGGTACTCTCCCCTGCACCATCTGTGAGCCAGTGGCATCGCTCTCTCTCTCGTTCCCTCCTCAAGGCACCTCCCTCCAAACTGGGCCTGAGTTGAGTTGCTTCTGCTGTTTTCAAATGGGCACCCCCCTTCAGCGATGTTTCCTCGATTCAAGCCCATGACATCTCGGGGGGGCTCAACGGTAGTACCAGCATCCTGGTACCTGGTACTTCCTTTTGTTGGCTCTTGAAGATAAGGGCCTGATATTTCTTTAGCTTGCACTCATGTGCCTCCTCCATCCTCTCTTCCCAGGGTACTGTACGCTTGATAAGAACCTTGGTACTGTTAGACAAGAGCTAAAGGTACCAAGACCAATATCGGGTCTTAGGCTAGTGTGGGTTATCTCCTCTGGGAATTTGAGCTGCTTCCAGTCAGTCCCACTTACTTGCTGTGGCCAGGAACCCTTTGCTCCTCATTTCTGCTGCTGCACTCTCCCCTGCCCTGAGAAAGTGGATGAAGTGAGGCCCCTTACAAAGTTGATTCGGCTTCTTTCTTGATCCCTCGATCCTCCGACTCCCTCAGTGCTCTGCTAGCTGACAACTTGCAACCTGTTCAAACCTCAATGTCTGCCTGGCGTACTCTTGCATCTCGACTGCCTCGCAGCATCATAGCCTGGCGTGTTTTTGTTGCCTTGTACTCCTCGACCACGGATGGAAGCTGCAGCTTGCTGCCCATGCTGTACAGGCCAATGGAGCAGAAGCTTCTTGGGACGCCCAGCCATCACCTCAGGTAGGTGTTAATTTTCTTTTTAAGCCCCTCAACAGTGGAGACGGGTACCTCGTAAACGAGCAATGGCCAGAGCAGTCTGGGAAGCACTCCATGTTATTATCCCCAGGCCTTGTACTTACCGGGTAGGCTGCTCTTCTCCATAGATGTCATCCAGGTTTCAGCTTGAATGAGCATCTCCTTCACACTTTCCTTGTTGTTAGGTCTGCCCTGTACCACTTACCTAAGCACTTCAGTTTCTCTTGGACCGTTGGGATGATGTCCTCTCTGATCTTAAAGCGAAACCAATCCTGGACACGCCTCCTCCTCAGTACCAGGCTTCTGGATTTTGCAGGTTTGAACTCCATCCTTGGCCAATTGGTGAGCTCGACCAAGTCCTCCAAAATTCATCTCCCTTCAGGTACTGATTTGGCTGTGATGGTGAGGTCGTCCATGAGCCTTTTGCAATATTTGTACACCTTGTACAGAATGCCATTTGGTCCTGGGGCTGATTTTCCTCTGGCCTTCTTGCGAAAGTTGTTGACTTTCTGCCAGCTTGGTTCCTCTGCGCCAAAGGGGATAGTTGGTTCGGCTGGTTTGATTTGTTTTTCCATCTCCTCCAAGCTGTCCTCCCTTCTAAGGTCACTGTGGACCTGACAAAGATCCTCTTCCGCCTGCTCTTTTGCTGCTTTCAACTTTTGCTGCTTTCAAGTCCCCCCTTTCCTTCATCTGTTGCTTCCTGTCCCTGTGGTGGTACTCAGCTTGGCGTAAGATCTTAATGCGCTCCCTCAGGTTGTCTCAGATGTTGGTGAGTGCTGGTTTCTCAACCTCTGTCGCTTCACGAAAAGCCTTCTTCAGCCTCCGCAGATCACCTTTTAGGATTGCTATCTCCTTCAGGCATCTGTTGCTGCTGTGGCAAGCCAGTTCACTGGTTCTTTCCGGGCATCTCCTGCACAGGTGTTATGAGCAGGTCGTCTTGTGTCCCGAGTGTCTTCGCCCTCCCTATGGTGCCTTGTCTTCTCTGGTACATCACCGATGCTGTTCATGCCCACCTCTTCGTCACGTGCCTGGAGATTCTGGGGACTGTGGTTTGACTCCTACCCTGGCCTTTCCTCCATCTCACCAGGTTGCCCTGAGCACAGCCACTTTAATATGCACTGACACTTTTTTTCCTTAGACCATCATTTTTAAATGTATGTTTTAAATATGTCAAGTTATGTTTATGTGTCTGTCCTGTTGTACCTATATGTTTTTAATCTCCCTGTGGTAGAGGAGAAACGTAATTTCGTCTTTGCAAAATGCTTCATGTATATTGTTTAAGGTGACAAATAAATAAACTACTACTACTACTACTACTACTACTACTACTACATCTCCGCACTCTCTCCAAACTCCTCCCATGTCCATCCCAGCTGATAATAATAACAATAATAACAGTTACAATATAAATTATTTTGATATCAAAATCTAAATATTTGTCACCGACTTTTCACTCTCCGACGCAGCCAGGTTGGCCCGTCCGTCGTAGCCAGCTGAGGGGAAGACCAGGGAGTTGCCGTGAACGGCCATACACATCCCACCTCCGACGGAGCCGAAGCAGTGGTACATGGGCACCGGCAGACAGATCCGGGTACGCAGCTAGGACGGAAAAGTAGAATTACATCACAGACACTTTTTGCTCAGGGATGACTAACAGGTAGCCTATGGACAGTGGGGTTCGAACTCAGCACCTTTACACTGGGACTCACCCTAACACCTCCACTACTAGACTACCCTGCCCTGATTAAAATAATCAATATCATTATTATTATCCTGTGTGAGGAGTTCGGCATTGAGCATTTGTTTGTTTTTTACTGAACTCACCCTCCACGAAAATCCAATGCGGGAACCAAAGAAATAGACATTGTTGACGATGTTGTGGTGGGACAAGGTGGCCCCCTTGGGTGTCCCGGTCGTACCCTGGAGACAGGCGTTTCAACACATATCAATTCACACCACTCTTTAGTGTGATGGGTGTAGCAGGATAGAGGCTTAAAGAGGGATTAGGTTTTGTCTTTTTAGACTCTTGAAAGTGTGGGTTATATTTCACGGTGACAGGAAATACAACAAGCAAGACATTGAGAACCAAAAAAAAAGCTTTATGTAAGAACGAGATCTTGAAGTAGATCAGTGACCTTGATGCTACATCTACATGCAAACAATGTGTACAGTATATTACTATTTGCACTGTATATTATGCAGCATACAGTATTTGTCTAAAAATATGTGATGAGAAGTCTGCTGTGAAGTTCAGTTGTGAATTTAATCTCCTTTACGACATTTAAAAAACAAAAACATCAAATGAATGTTGAATATCATAATCAGATGGTGATTCATTATCAAGTGGACCCATTATAGGCACGACTGCTCTCTATGATGTTAGTGTTATTGTACTATGATTACTATTGTCAAAAAATTACTCCTCGGGGGCATTAAACATTGACTCTACTTAGCGCTGGGCAATAATTCCATATTATCGTTTATTGTTTATCATGAAATGAAGACATCGACTTATCGTGAAACCCCAGTTTTATAGTCCAAATGAATTACGATGAGAAGATACGCCCTTAAAATTATAAAAATATAAAATATGAGCTTTTTCTTCCAGTGAGGAAGGAAAACTACTTTTAGTTTTTTGTAGTCTGATACCATACAATACACGTCCATATACTTCAATGTAACGACCCTCAGTTAGACTGTTTATAATGGTATCTTGAATTAATAAAGCGTATCGTGATTTTATTGATATTGTGTAAAATTCCCCCGCAATTATCGTGATAATACATTTTTTTCCACATCGCCCAGCCCTAACTCTGCTCTACTGAAGGCCTGGTGGTGGTGGCACAGCGGTTACCGAGGTGAACTGGATGTTGATCGGGTCGTCGAAGGAGAGCTTCTTCTGCAGGTCCTGGAGCTGCTGCGTGTGCTCGCTGCCGGCCGCCTGTCGCACGTCGTCCATGTGGAACATGCCTGGATTCCTGCTGTCCGTGACGATCACCGCCCGCAGCTCTGGAAGTCTGAAGAAGAAGGTAGGGCTTGTTTTTCTAGCAGGGTATGGTAGCTATTTGATCGCAATTTGTTTACAGACGGCGTGTAGAAACATGTTTTGCCCGCAAAATAAAATGCACTGCCGCAACAGGTCCGACATGTATTACATCTTTGTAGATTTTTTTTTGTTTTTGCTTTGTTTTTGTTTCCCAACGTATGTTAGTATTTCAGTGTTATAAGAGTTCAAGAGCTTTGTACCTAGCGCTCTTGATGGCTCCTGGTGGGGAGGAGTCGATCTCTGGACATATCTGCCTCAGCATTTCGACGTATTTCTGAGTCTTAAATGTGGTCGGACAGACCACAGCATTGCATCCCACCTGCACAGAGAGAAGCACAGCCCACACCAGTTCATTTACACTCAAGTTCATTCAAGGAGATTATAGACGCGACGTAATGATGATGGCTGACCTTTCGCAACGCAAACTCCACCTCGTTCACTTGGTAGGCCGGGTTCACTGACACCTAGAGAGTGATAAACAAACAACATTCAATTGCACATTCAAAAGAAAGTATATGTTTATGGGGCTTTGAGATGAGTAAGAAACCAGCGTGTGTTGCGTACACTGGTGCGTCCTGCCCATTTATGAGACTGTGTGTGCTCACCAGTATTATGCCGGCTTTGGCTGTGGCAAACTGAAACAGGAGCCACTCATAGATGTTGGGTCCCCACATGCCCAAGCGGTCCCCTCTGTGCAGTCCCAGGGCCAGCAGCCCTGCCGCAGTCTGGTCCACCTGGTACAGAACCCCATACGTTAGACAGGTCCCGTTACACTGCACTGCAACGATTAGTCGATTAATTGATTAGTCGATCGCCAGAAAAGTAATCGAATCCATTTTTTTTAAAAATCGATCAATCATTTAGGTCACTTATCACATATCAAGTACAAATACCAAACAGTTGCTGCTTGATGCGTCAGAAATTCAGTTGTTTGGTTCATGGACCATTATATAATGAATACTTTAGTTTTAATCTTGGCTGCTTGTCAGATAAAACAAGCACATTTAAGATATCGCTTTGGATTCTGGTAACTTGTGACGGCATTAGCTATTATTTATTACATTTTCTAGACTAAATGATTTGATTAATCGAAAAAATGAAGCAACTCTCAACAGAAGCAGTATACTTGTATATCATGTTATCATTGGCATGATATGGCTGACGCTGACAGGTTGACCTAGTTTAGAACAGGAGCTCCTGGGGGCAGCTTGGCCCTCGCCTGTTCACGTACTCAAAAAAACCAACTTCAAAATATCTGTCAAAAAACAAAGAATAGGAGCTTTTAAAATGTAACCAAGAGTTCACAAATCATTATGACAATATCTCTCTACTAGTTAACATGAGGAACACGCATACAGTGTGAAGACAAGTAAGGTAAATATCCTAAGACACAAACATGGAACTGATCCAAGCACAAAGTGTTGTACTTCGATCAGTACCAATGAAGCGTTACACATTGACCGTATCTTGTTCCAGTATCACGGTGAGTAGGCTGGAGTTCAGTCGGGGGACAGCTTGACTATTAAATGATGATAGCAGCTTTACTACTCATCTTAAGTTATAGATTTCATTGCAGTTAAGAAGTTATGAAGAGGGTCAGGGTCAGGGTCAGAAGAGGGTCAGGGTCAGTTATGAAGAGGGTTAGGGTCAGTTATGAAGAGGGTTAGGGTCAGTTATGAAGAGGGTCAGGGTCAGTTATGAAGAGGGTTAGGGTCAGTTATGAAGAGGGTCAGGGTCAGTTATGAAGAGGGCTAGGGCTAGGGTCAGTTATGAAGAGGGCTAGGGTCAGTTATGAAGAGGGCTAGGGTTTGGGTCAGTGCGTGTGTGTACTGCAGACTCACATCCTGCTGGAACTCAGCGAAGGTCTTCCTGACGCCCTCCTGCAGGAAGACCAGGGCTTCGCGGTCGGGCCAGCGCTCCACCGACTGCAGCAAGGTCTCTGCGATGGTGCTGTTGAGCAGGGACTTGCTGGAGGTGCCGTGGGCGTAGCTGGTGATGAGAGTAGGGACGCTGGGAGGACTGTCCACGTGGATGCCACTGAATGGAGAAAAAAAAAAAAAAGCATAGGAAATGATCAGGTACTTAGCAATTACCAATAGTGTAACAGAATCTATATCATATTTGAAACTAGGCAGAGCCCAGGGCCAGGGGAGAAGAAGGACACAAAGCTAATTTTGTCAATGAACAAGTAGGCCCATGAGTTTTCCTGTAGGCCTGATTCAACATATTTCTGCATTCTGCATTTCTCTGTACAAAGGTCACAGCACAGCAGTCATCCTTATCTCCTAGAACAGATGTTACGGACACCTCACGACGAGCCAGGACGACAAGTATTGTGTCTGGGTGGGGGGTGTCACTTGTGTCACACAAGTGACAAAGTGTACGGGTAACGTAATAAAAAGGTAGATGTGCATTCCTTGTTAGGGGCGTGGTTGGCAAGAGAGGAACGAGTCCAAACACACTGCAGCCAGCGTGCCACAGCAGCACAAGCAGCCACTTTCCCCACCCCACCCCGACGTGCCTTTGGCAACACACATTAACTTATCGTCACTTGTAGAAGCATACGGGTTTGGGGGACGTAGAGAGAGAGACAGATAGAGAGAGACAGAGAGACAGAAGTCAAGATGACAGATTTCATGAGAATCTGGTTTTAACAATGCAGGAAGGAACAGGGTTGACAAGCTGGTTATCAGCCATCAGTGCATTCCTCCTACCCAGTGATAAGCAGAGCCACGTGTAGTTACTCCTTCCCACCACTAGAGGTCAGCGTTCATAGCGTATATATAGTGTAGCCTACACTGTATTTAATAGACAGCAGCAGATTTTAGCAGAAGAAGACATCTACTACGTTTCTTTACGTAACAACCCCCCCCCCGCCCAAATAAATAAATAATGTATTATACCTGAATATAGTTACTTATTGGAGGATAATGTATCGCCACATATCCAGGCTGGTTTGACGCTTAATTGCAATCACTGCACCATATGAAGTCCTGCTTAATTAACTATCTACTCATCTACTTTTAATTAGGGGGGGGGGGGGATGGTTTCTATTCGGATCACTTCTGCATTTCTGCACCAACTCACTGACCAAGATAAACGTCCAAGACGCAACTCACCGCTTCCCGTGAACGGGTGGACCTGGGGGTCCTGGGAGTCTGCAGCACAGGACCCTCTCCGCCCGGGTCAGGATCCTGGGCAGCTGCGATCCGATCCTGGGCATCATGGTTCTCCAAAAACCGTTGGTCGACGTCCTTCTGCTGGGTCTGGTCGTCCTGCTGTGTGAGGAGGAGACTCAGGAGCAGATCTGCGAAATGAGTCCCATGAAAAATTGAACCCCCCGCCCCCAGAGGGAGGTCCGCCCACCAGGCCTGCAATTATGATGGCGAACCTTTTCTAGTGTGGCTTGACCGTGCAACCTTTCCACTTAAAAAAACAACTATATTATAAGTTTCATTGTGTCGAAATTACAGTGTGTTCACTATCACCCTCAATAAAAAGTCCATACCCGCTTGAGGAGTAATGCCCTGTATGTCCGCTAGAGGGCAATGTTCTCCACCACCATTTGTTTCTTTTCATGAAATAAAACAATAGAAACACATTTAAATGGATAGGATCATTTTTATTAAAACATGCCATGAAAGGAACCTCATAAATTAAGAAACGTGAACAATAAGAGAGACACCTTTGCAGTATTGCACTTGGATAAGTGAGATTTACATTAAAAGATTGCTTGATTCAAAGTGCGTTACTTGCATGTAATATACAGAACTAAATAAAAATATAATAAAATCCCAAATTGCAACTAGAGAAATAAAATACTGACGTGTGTGATCAATATGACCAATATTACCCACCTACTGTATATAGACAGTAATAGTATGAACGGCCCGTTATACCTCACACTGACAAATATTTCCCTTTCCAAGTATAAATACAGTCTGATAAATACAAGGAGCACTGGATATCAATAAGACCAGCTAGCCATTAAAAGGTCAATGCTAAAGTGTTACATTCGACCAGACATTTTAGAGTTAATAATTGATGGAGAAACTGCTTTTAAGCTAAAAGTTTATATGGCACAGAATTCATAGTCATTAGTTTTTTAACCGGATTTCACTGCAAGAAGTATTCTGGTGAGAAGCCATGTCTATTTAGTGGAAGATAACAGCAGCCTTTTTATTTTACAAATAATTTTCAAATCATTCAGAGACTCAATTTAGGATTGCATATAGCTTCTCTTCTTGGACAACGTGGTGCAAAAAAATGTCAGACAAAATACCAACCATGGGAGCCCATCACTCGGGGCATCTGAAACATTGTTCTGGAAGTACTGGGCTATTTACATACGTACGTACGTACATACATACATACATACATACATACATACATACATACATCGACAGGGACGGACCAGTGTTACAGCAGGCACCAAAAAGCATGTGAGTCGCCACAACACAGACAGCCGGTCTGCCAGGAGGAGAGTGTGAGGCAAGAGAAGGAAGTGCTCCATACTGTAACTCGTTACGTTACACTTACACAGCACTAAACAGTGTTATGGTGGGCTGGGGGAGGGAGAGGGGGAGTGCAGTTGATTTCCATCCAAGTGGCCGTGTTTCAGAACAGGTATGAAGGTAAGCTGTGGGGGGGGGTGGGGGGATCTCGTGTCAGACGGCGAGTGGGACCAAGCCTGGCGGGGAGGCGGCGGGGGACGCAGTGATGGCTGCCATGGCGCCGGGTTCCACTCCGTTCACTGGCCTGCTGCAGAACAACACACACACACGCGCAGAGGTCACATGATGCTTTCCGAGGCGAGGAGCATGGCACCTGCATCACCACTGTGGGAGTGTCACTGGTGGCAGTGGATAATATGAAGCATCAGATGAATAGCAGTATAGAATAGTACTATTTAGAAAAGTACTACAGTGACTAATATGAAGCCCCAGAGAAGTATAGAATAGTACTCTATAGAATAGTACTGCAGTGGATAATGTGAAGCCCCAGAGAAGTATAGAATAGTACTCTATAGAATAGTACTGCAGTGGATAATGTGAAGCACCAGGTGAGCAGTAGTGCTCTGAGGGGGCAACATTAAACCCAGTCACCATTTTAATATCTTACAAAGCTATTCAAATAAAAAATGAGTGGAGTATTAATGTGAAAGTCGGGAGGTACAAGAGTGACAAAAAATAAACAAGGAACCAGACAGTCAACCGATTGATTATGCACTGCACTGCTGACCAAAAGCTGCCCGCCCCGACTGCCTTGCTGGCTAAGCCGAGGGGTTGCTTAAGCGGCAAAGATTCACCGTCACCGTTGCTCCCCAAGGCACGCTGCCACTGTCCACATGGTCCAGTGTTGACCCGACACCCAGCAGCCCACTGGCCGTCACTCACACACTCTCCCTCTGCCTGGTCTGTAGACAATCTTCTAGCTAAGCAGACACTGCAAGTTGTCAAAATTCACACTACACTCATGTTAAGTTAAAACATAGAAGTATAATACCTTTTAAAGGGCCCCTATTGTACCACCAGGTGTGAGTGTGATTATCATGTGACTGCTCTTTAGTGGCATCGCAAGTGTCCACCCAGATAAGGTTAAAAAAGGGGCCCTTTAAATCTCATGAGGATAAAATGTGAACCAGTGTCTTTAAGGCCTCACACACACACACCACACACACCACACACACCACACACACCACACACACCACACACACACACACACCAGAACTAATCGATCGGCAGCAAAGACACCCTCTGACATTAGGCTGTGTAATGTGCCAAGTCATGACCATGATGGGGAATGCTTTCATGTACTTTGACCAACTGTGTGTCCTGTGATACGATGCAACAACGCAAAAATGTGTTCTAAAATAATAATCAAACCATACATTACAGATTAACTAGGCATATGAATAACAGCAAAAACAAACTTATTACACAAAACGAGCACCAACACTATGACCAGAAGGCGTGAGAGTAAGTACACCATCACCCACCACACAGGGATTAGCAGCTAGCAGCCACGTCTACATTAGAAAAGGAGCTTTGTTAGCTAGCAAAAGCATGCACATGCCCCCAACAGAAGAAGGGCAAGGAGGGTTTTGCTATTACCAGGAATCAATGCAGGGAATATGACTCTCTCTCCCCCCCTGTGGAGGTGAAAAAAACCTTATCGACAACAACATCACAAAGCTGAACCGGTGAATGACATCGCAATACCCGGAAAACTCCTGCTTACATAAATGTACAATAAAAAATGTGAACATTGCCAAGTAATGTGATGTATGTAATGAAACTTTTTCGACTGAGAAGCAAGGGGGCGAGGTTTAACCTTTAGAAACTCACGCTTTGTCATAATACGCCGTGTGCAGCGACTTGGGGTACGGGGCGGTGTTGCCGTTAAGGATGTTGCCGTTGTCAATGGCGAACGCCTTCCTCGCCCGCTGGTCTTTGGCAAAGTTCCTGCACGCGGCAAGCTTAGACTCCAACGCCTGTGGACGACATGACAGTCAAACAGACATTAATAATAATAATAATAATAATAATAATAATAATAATAATAATAATAATAATAATAATAATAATAATAATAA
>JAOPJH010000058.1:9020854-9057133 GCA_027122575.1 Merluccius polylepis
CACACACACACACACACACACACACACACACACACACACACACACACACACACACACACACACACACACACACCTGTCTCTGCTCTATGCGGGTGCTGCCGTCCAGCCGGAGGTAGATGTGTCCGTGGTAGTTGAGGAACTGCTCCAGCACGTCCAGCATGCGTGTCATCTGGGTGAAGATGAGCACCCGGTGGCCTCCCGTCTTCAGCCTCCGCAGAAGCGTGTGGAGGGTCTGCAGCTTGCCTGCACACACACATTAGCACATTTACATTTAGGGCATTTAGCAGACACTTTCCCAAACACAGGGTATCTGCAGGTTTCAACTGGTTAAAAGAAAAATCATTTGAAGTAGTCAGAAGTTTTTCAGATCACATTTGTCCATTCAAATATTACAGAGTTCCCTCCAAAACAGCCATACATTTGAGCTACTTGGAAGACCCTAAGAGTCAGTGTGCAGCAGACTGAACACCGTTGGACTGGCACCACCTACCACAGTCATACTGGATGAGCCGCAGATCAGGGAAGTGGGTCCTCATGTTGCACTGGATGCGGTGGAGGTTGCGCGTGAGCGGGGTGAGCTGGGTAGACAGTGCCGAGGCGAAGACGGCCTGCTTGTGACTCAGGGAGGGGGGTGGGTGGCAGCAGTGCATGGTGATGGGTGCTGCCTCCACTGGGGGGATCACAAAGGTAAACCTGGGAGCAGCAGGACCAGAGGCATGGCATAGGGTTAGCGGTATCGATTTCGTGTTGAATGTTGACCAAGCCCAAATCTGGGTGAACGGGGCATTTCACTTTCTTTCGCTTCCTATTTATTTTTCAACCAATTATGTTGCTGGGGGCGGGATCTGTAAGCTTGTAATTGGCCAACGACAATATTCCTACATATGCACAACTTTATAC
Source organism: Merluccius polylepis (assembly GCA_027122575.1). Classification (NCBI taxonomy): domain Eukaryota; kingdom Metazoa; phylum Chordata; class Actinopteri; order Gadiformes; family Merlucciidae; genus Merluccius; species Merluccius polylepis. The sequence goes on from JAOPJH010000058.1 coordinate 9,021,755, forward strand.
ATGTAAAGCGACACATCAACAGATTTTGTGTCCTTTAGCACATAAACAGAAGAAGCCCTTTCTCCCGTACCGGTCTATCATGTGAGTGAGCAGGGTGAGCCTCTCCTCCGGGCTGTAGATGGCCTCCCTCAGGGCCCGGCTCTGGAACCAGTGGTCCGCTTTGTTATGGGACTGCGCCAGCAAGCAGCTGCCGTGGCCCGACCGCCCCCACTCCCCGAGGGGGCTGACGGGGGCCGGTGAGGGGCTAGAGCCAGGGAGGAAGGTGAGGAAGTCGAGGACCTCCAGGCCGTAGATGGGTCTGGCCCCGCAGCGGAGCTCATTGACCCGGGAGAGGAAGTCCAGCTTGCTGCGGTGCTGTTCTTCCTGGAGTTCTGCTAGTGAGGACTGAGGGAGAGACAAGCAACAAGAATCACTTTAACAGTTGGGCAGTTGACGGTTATAGTTGGGCAAGGCTACAGTATTCAGGGTTAAAATATTTTAAATGTATTAAAGTGTCTAGCTTAGCTATTCAGGTTAATACAAACTCTGAAGGTGGATACGGTAATTTAAAACCATTCATGCATGTAAAAACCCAACACGTAGTCCCTTTAATAAAGTAAGTGTAATAAGCTGACCATGTAGAAGGGAGAGCGAGGAGGTGGCCGGGGTGCGACTTTTGGCCGCGGGGGGGCTCTTGACGCCGGGCTGGGTTTGGGAGGAGGGGCGGGTTTGCTGGAGGCGCTTGTGTCCCGTGGTGCTGCCGCTAAAGACTTGGAGGATGCGGAGGCTGTAGAGGTGGTGGAGGATGATGAGGATGAAGATGGGGTCACCTGGACTGGAGCTGAGGAGCAGATGGGAGTGCAAAGCAGGAGATAGTAAACAGCTGGTTTCTAACTGGAATACATTTGTAATTCAATTCTATTTCACACCTATGAGCAAACCATGTAGTCACATGATCTACTGACTGAGCACAATGAAAAAAAAAATCCACTACAAGAATACAACTGCACACCATCTGAACATGCAGCCGTGTTCAAAATACAGCTGACTTGCACACACAGCGCTGCGGCTTGTTGCGTCTCACCTGGCTGCACTGCGGTGGCCGCAGGGGACTGCACTACCTTCAGGATAGGGCGGGGGGGCTGGGGCAGGACGGGGGAGGCGCTAGAGATTCTGGGGGGGGCCATGGTATAGGTGGCGGTGGCGGGACCAGCGGTGCGCTGGGGGACAGGAATAGGGGTTCTGACAGGGGTAAACTGCAGTGGGGCAGGGGAGTGTGGTGGGGGAACGCGGGGGGAAGGGGCCACGGCCAGGGTAGGTACGGGCCCGCCCTCCTTGCCTGTGGCCTGGCGCACGACGATCTTCACGATGCCAGGGCTGCTCACCATCGACGAGGACACTGCAGAATAGGAGGGGGGGGGGGGGGTTCAATGTTAGGAGCAGCACAGTGGCATCTAGACACAATCTCTGAAGAAAAGAGGGTTGTCCAATATGTACATGAAAATAGGTTATACGCATGCCCCAAAATAAAGAGGAAAAAACACAGCAAGGTAGACATGTGACAGGAAGCGAAATGTGAAAGTCGTAGGTGTTGCTCAAATGAGCCTGCTTTAACATATGTGCAGGCGCTTACAACTCAAAAGCATGAGGCAAAAATTATGTCACCAGAATGGATTTTTCTGCCCGGATTTTGTTTACACAGAATGGAAAAAGAAATAGGAAAGGGGGTTCCGGTTGGTGTGTGGATGGGTTTTTATTTGGGGGGGGGGGGGCCGGAAGAAAGAGGGGGGAGAAGGTGAAACCTTGCGAGGAGACATTGAGAGGCAGCTGGGTCCCAGTGGGAGCTGGAGAGGTGTTAACAGGGTGTGTGCCGGCTGTGCTGAGGACAGCCACCTGGGCCGGCTGGCTGATCAGGTGGTGCTGCCCCCCACTGGACACCAGGTGCATCACATTACCTGTTGAGAGACGGAGAGGTTCGTAATCATTAAGCGACAAAATCCAAAATTGTATTTACATAGCAAAAAAAAAAAAATCATTGTCAGTTAGCTTATAAAGTCCTGTTGGTGAAGGCGTCTACTTGTTGATCCAGCCCTGCTGAACAAGGTCTGCCAGGCTCACCTTGTACTGGGCGCGGAGGGGCCAGCGGGACCTGGTGGAGCTGTGCTCCAGAAAGGGTCAGCTTGTTCCCCTGGAGCTGAAAGGTGACTGGTTTACTGCCCTGACATGAGGACACCGGTCTGCCTGCTAGGGAGGCCAGCTGGGCTATACTCACTACCTCGCCAGCTACAGAGAGCGCATACGAGAAAGTAGTTTAGAAAGGTCAGCGTCACTTGGCATTTGGGGTTTAAGGATTGTCATTTTGCTGTTGTTCATATGCTCTCTCACTGCTCACAAACCTAATACCACTGTACCATTACTCTGCCATTGAAATATATCATGTCAGACTTTTTTCCCGAAACAATGTAAAGCTCCATATTGTGACAGTATTCACAACACTTCTATTTAAACATTGATTAAACTATAATAATTTACACTTCTGGTTTCGGTCTGAAACGTTACTACTAATAAAGGAGTTGCATTGTAAGCTGCAGTGGGGGGGTCTTTTCCAATTAATATGTGCACTCCGACACTTCAGTTTGTATGCGAGAGTCTCTCCAATTAAACAAGAGACTATCAAAAATATGTCACATGAATGTATTGAATCATTACTTATCCGAGGCAATCAATAGCTCAAAATACAAAACAACCGACAACAATCCCCAACTTCCTGGGACAAGCAGGGAGTGTGGTACTCACAGGGCAGCCGAGCCTGCATGTCAGGGCTGAGGAGAACCCTCTGGGGCATGACCTGGCTGGGGATGGGGGTGGGCTGGGCCGGCACGCTGGGCACCCCGGGGGCGGTGGGGGGCCTGACGGTCAGGATGGGTCTAGGGCCGCTGGACCTCACCGCAGTCTGGGGGGTGGTGTGCACGAGTGGGCGAGGAGGTGGGGGCGTGGTTGCCACTGAACACACAACTGTGAGAGAGAGAAACAGGTATGTAGATATGGGAAGGAGAACAATTGAAAAACAATGAGGAAAGCGACGTGGATGGGAGATGGATGGGTTCCCTGGAACCCATCCATCTCCCATCCATGTCGCTGACGTGCCTCCTCCTCCTCCATTTTTCAATCTTTTTTTTTTCATGTCACATGAAAAAAGGTGCATGTCACAACTACGTGTTAGCTACATTGATTAAACGTATGTAAAAAAAGAAAAAGAAATACATTATTAAATACTATTAAATACAAATATTTATATAGCCTATTCATTGGGTTTGATGTGCGTAACCCCTTTCACATGAAAAAAAACCCTAACAACAATCAGTGAACAACTATGGCACTGTGTCCCACTAGCGACATTTGGAAATGTTCCAACAAACTCGACCAACATCAGGTGCAATGCAAACTGTGTCTTTCAAAACTTAAATATCAATCTACAACCAGTACCATGCAAAGTCATATGCTGTTAAGGCATAAAGGAACTTCATTGGACAGAAACAACCAGAAGCAGCAGCCTAAGATGACAGCCCTCACAACACCAAAACAAAGCCGTGATGGTGCCCGCCAAGAAAAGATCCCCCAGTTCATTACTGCGATGATCATTAAGGACATGCTCCCTTTCGAGTGTTATATAGCAGTACGGCATTCCTGCGCTGATGGCAGTAGCGGAGCTGGAATACCCGCACTACACTCGCACTTCCTTTGGAGCACGGTCAATGTGAGAGTGGAGAAAATATATGAGGAGACATGCACAAAGCTAAAGGCTAGTCTGGCTTACCGGACGCAAGTTGTTGGTATAAGCCCGCCCAAGCTTGGGTGAAATAGTCTCCCAATGGCAGGCTCTGGGTGGGCTTTTACCTGCAAGGACACTGTTGCTGCATCCTGGGCTAAATGGACGGTAAATGGACTGCATTTATATAACGCATTTCTCAGAGGTATGACCAATGACCAAAGCGCTTTACAATTATTGCCTCACAGTCACCCATTCATACAGACATTCATACTCAGTTACTTAGCTAGGAGAAGCCGGGAAGCGAACTAGCAACCTTCCGATTACTAGGCAACCCACTCTACCTCCTGCGCCACTGCCGCCCTAAGTGCTGTCCAAGACGATTGTGATTGGTTAAAGAAATACAAACAAGACAGAACGTTTTTTTTCCCCTATACCAGAATGATAGTGAGTAGAACCAGACCTTTCTCCAGCACTGTCACATTGCTAAAACAAAGTGTGGATAGGTCTGGCTATGCAAGACTAAATTGGGGGTGGCCGAGACTGTTGCCATCACCACCGACTTGTGGCCATCACTCACCACCGAGTCGTATGTGACCATCACCTGTCACTACGTGTGTGAGGAGCAGGTAATGAAAACCGCAGTCCTGGGAACACAGAGTTCATGCGAGAGCCACACAGTAGAAAACATCGCTGCCCATCTCCAAGCTGCTGCTGAGTAGTGGGCAGTGCTGGAGAAGATCACAGTTTGTGTCCACGACAATGCCAGCAATATGGTCCGGGCAAATCAACAGCTGCTGGCCCGGGAATCGGTGCCGTGTTTTGCCCACATGCTACAGCTTGCCATTAATAATGGCTTTAAGGGCACTAGCATGACGCGTATGGTCACAGTGTGCAGCAGATTGGTGTCACACTTTCACCACACTTCCGGCAGTATTGTTGCACCTGCTGGAACTCCATCTCCATCTCGTTTAGCAGGACCAGCTAAACGAACAACGGTGGGCAGTGACAGCCACTCGGACAGAAGTGTAACCAAGCTTTTCGATGCGAGAACGCTTGAGCTGGCAGACGAGATGTTGCAGGCAATTGAGGACATCTTACCCACACTGAAATCCCTTAAGGGCACTAGTACAGCTCGATGTAGTGAAACTCGTGTACATCTCGATGGTCTGCCCGGTTACACACAGCCCCCTAAACAGGCCCTTGAAGCCTGTGGAAGCAGAGTCTGGACAGGCCGCAGACTTCAAGAAGACCGTGGCTGCCTCTCTCAAGAAACAAGTAGCCCCTCAAAGCACAACCGATGCTGGCAAGTTGTGGGCCAGGCAATTAAACAATATATGTTTGTTTAATGTGCTAATTCCAAATCGATGTACATGTCATGGTGACTACCATGGTGATTACCTTCAGTCTATTCTGTACAATCAGTCATGTAAAAACAACAGTAATAGTAAGTCACACGTTTTCAGTTTTAATAGTAAAGATGTAATGATTCTTCTTGAAGTCCTGTCATTGTTTTGTACTTTACTGACCTTGTTGAACCACGGGGGCAGGAGTTTGGGGGGTCTCTGATACGGTGGGAGGTTTGGGGGTCTGAGCAGCAGGGGGCACCGGGCAGGTGGGCTTGTTCATGAGGAGGACCGGCCGACTGTCCGTTTTGGGCGGTGGTTGGAACGTCCTTACACAAAGACATAATATAACAGGATGCTGGGAAACCTCTTGTTTACACATTAGGGTCTGACGAGTACGACTACACCGTTTAATTGAGCATCTTGTTAATTTAACAGACATATGTTGGAACATTTTAAGGGTTCTGTGTTTGCGTCGAGAAAATTACAAAATGGATGATAGCCTTAGCCTTGGACAGAATTGTAAATAGGCCAACTTGTGACTTCTAGTCCGAACAAAAAGGAGGAACAATGAATGAATGTTTCTTGTTTGGAAGCCATCAATTATTCTCTCAATTGTTTGAAGGCTAAATGTGGGGTAGCTCAGTGGTATAGGATAGCTGTAGTGTGTAAAACTACATCCCTTTTCCATCTTACCCTGAATGAGCCAGACCTGTTCCACATTCATACAGCTGATATATATATATATATATATATATATATTTACCTGTTGACCTTCATCCGCACTGGTTTTGGTCTCGGAGCTGGTTCTGGAGACTCCACGATCTCCTGAATGAGCTGGCGGCCCACTTTGTGACGGGGCATGAAGACGTCGGCCCGGTACCGAGAAACCCGCCCCTCCAAACCCAGAAGGTCAAACATGGACAGGTCACAGCGCTGTGGACACAGACAGGACTTTGTTTAGTTGGTTTTCTATGCAAGACTACAGTGCCGCATTATAAAGTGTTTAAACTACACAAAAATGCAATACTATGGATGTTGAAATGCCAACAACGCTGTTTAACTATTCGAATATACCTTCGGAAATGTAATGAGTATCGGAAGCTTGAAATTTGAAACTATGCAGGGCCAGCCCTCCTTTCCAATACAAAAAAACCATTGTCACAGACATTCATCCATTCATTTTATCAGTTAACAGTTAATGACCGGTTATGTGTGTTGGTCATTAGTCAGAAAAAAAAGTCAGAATTAGCATCCCCACACAACACTAATAAAAACATGAATGTCTCCATTTGATTAAAAATGTTGACATTTTTCATCAAGGATTCTTTGATCAGAGTTATCGTGTTTTTGAACGGAGGGATTTTTCTTGATTGATTCATTCTCTTCAAACGTCACTTATAAATGTCGGTCATCAATGAATGCTTTGTGGTGGAGCTTTTCTCTCTTGCTACTCAATCTGGTAAACAAGCTCAGGCCTCCCCTATCAGTCTCCTCATTTACAAAAATACACACTCACTGCACTACAAAGCCCTTATTAGGCACACACAGAAACCCCAGAAACGCTGACTGAAGGACGTTTTCCCCCAGTGATTACACATTAACCTCCAGAGCTTCTGAATTTTGTCTCGGAGGGGCTCCTTCTTCACACTGACCTTTACAGGAGAGACTTCCAGGGCGTCCTGCACCAGGGAGGCGGTGTGGAAAACAATGGGCTTGGTGATGAAGGGGGACTGGATGGGTCGCGGGTCAAACAGGTTCGGGTGGTTGCACACCTTGCGGAGCTGCATCAGGATGTTGATCACCGACATGAAGTGTCCGCTGGCGAGGGTTTCCCGCGTTCTGCAAGGCAGAGAGAAATGGTGGCGGCAAAAGGAAAAACAGTTACTTATACGACTAGACTAAAATGGTCTAAAATGTAATGATGGACACAAACACTGGACAAAAAAACCCTGTTTTAAACATTTAACGGCTAATGGATTAAAACATTCATGCAAGACAGACTTCTGAGAAACACAATCATTCACAAAGAAAGAAATGCATCTTAGTGGTGTTTAAAAACCCCTTCAAAATTAAACTCAACTTACGTAGCCTGCGCCATGAAGTCGTCGTAGAGGAAGCGCTGCCTCTTGGACAGGCGGCAGCGCACCACGTGCTCGTACTTCTTCGGCATCTGCTTCTCCACGTCCACCTTGATCCTCCGCAGCAGGAAGGGCCGCAGCACCTTGTGGAGCCTCTTGATCAGGCCCTCGTTGTACTCCTGGCTGCCCTCGATCATTCCTGTCAGCGGGTTGGAGAACCACTCCTTGAACTCGCGGTGGGACTGGAAGACGTGGGGCATGAGGAAGTGCATCAGGGACCACAGCTCCATCAGGCTGTTCTGCAGGGGGGTTCCCGTCAGCAGCAGTCTCCTGTGGCTGCAACCGCCGAGCAAACAAAACATACAGGTTACCCACGTGTCGGGAACATGCTTTGTATAGGGGGCAAGGTGCATCCCTGAAACGGAACCACAACCAGTCTAGTTTTACCGACCTGTTGAAATTGAGAAGGCTCTGCCAGCGCTGGGACTTGAAGTTCTTGATGTTCTGGGCCTCGTCCAGGATCAGGTAGCGCCAGGACTTGCGTCGGAACGCCTGGTGATCCTGAAGCACCAGCTTGTAGGACGTGATGCACACATGGAACGCATTGGGCTTGGTCCATCCCTGAGGAAAAGAAAGAAACCAACACGATGAGAAAAAAACTGTACTCTACACATACAGATTCAATTAAAAGGAAACAGCCATTTTACTTTTATCCCATGTGTTTTGTTATGTACCTGTCTCTTCATCTTGCGTTCCTTCTGACTGCCAAAGTAGGTGAGGATCTTGAACCCGGGACACCAGCGTTTCAGCTCCATCTCCCAGTTCAACATCACACTAGTGGGGACGATGATGAGATGAGGGCCCCAGTTGCCTACATGCAGAAGGTTTCATGGGCAAACCATTATCGAGTACTCTCCCATACAAAGCGGTAGAAGACACTGTGTACATTTGTATTCATTCATTGTTGCACAACAAAAAACGCAGTGGGTGAATGGGTTACCTTTCTCACAGGCCAGGTGGGCAAGCAGAGCGATGGTCTGAATGGTCTTGCCTAAGCCCATCTCATCGGCCAGAATGCCGTTGAGCTTCTTCTCATACATGGTGACCAGCCAGTCCAGACCGATATGCTGGTACTCACGGAGAGTGCCGTCCAGCAGAAAGGGGATGGGAGTCTTGACCTGGAAGATAATTGTAAAATGGACCGTATTCATTAAAACATGGCGCATCTCCCTAGGGCTAGACGATATGGAAAAATGTAACATCAAGATAATTATTGGGGAATTCTACACATATTACACCATTCTTCACAGTCTAAGGGGTTATTACAGTCTACAATCTGTACATTTAACATATGGTATCAGACTAAAACTAGTTTTCCTTTCCCACTGACATGACTCATCGTTATTCATTTTAGACCATAAAACTGGGTATCACGATGAGCCGAAATCTTCCTTTCACGATGACACATACCATTCAAACACGATAAGCGATAATATTGAATCATTGCCCAGCCCTATGTCTCCCCATACATACAACCAATCCTGGATTAGGTCTCATCTCAATTAAAAGGACCTATTATACAAGATATATTTGTAATATAGGCAACGCTCTGACGACTGAGACTCACCTTGGTAGTGGCCAGCGTGTAGCCTTTGGGTTGAAGGCTCTCGGCAGTAGCAGCTATGTGGCTGATCTCCTTCTTGGGTCTTGAGCCAGCAGGGGGTGGGCTGTTGTCTCCCTCTTTAAGCAAGACCTCCATCCCTTCATCCCCACAGCTGTCCTCTTCCTCACTAACTTCCTCCTCACTCAGCTCTTCTTCCTTCTCACTGTCCTCTTCCTCACTCTCATCTGGGGAATCTGACACACACAAACACACACACACACACACCTTAATTTTTTGGAAAAACCCACTAATGCACACAGTTCCACCAAAATAGAAAAAAACATTTTAAGAAAAAAAAAAAAACTTTATTTAGCAGATACCTGAAGAGGAAGAGTTAGTTTCCACATCACTCTCGTCTTCCTCCGTCTCCTCTTCTTCGTCCCCGGACATCTCAGATTCAGAGCTGGCTTTAGATGCAGAAGCGGAGGGCTCCTCAAATTCCGATGTGTAGGCACCCTTGTACTTCTCCAGGAGCTCGTCGATGCTCATATCGCCTGTTGGTGACAAGGAAATGGACATAGTAATATAATATAATACATGCTATTTGGTTGATGCCGTTATCCAAAGCCTCTTACTTTTTTTTAGCATGGGTGGCCCCAGTGGGAATCGAAACCCCTAACCCTGGCAATGTTAATGCCATGCTCTACCAGTTGAGCTAGTCAGGACCACATTCATATATATTTCAATGTACAATGGTGCTGCTTGAAAAGCTTGGCGTGTGTGTGGTTGACAGCTGGTTTAAGCAGCCTCACCTCGCCCGAGTCAGACTGATTAGACTCTGGGGCTGGCTGAGGCTGCACACCTGTGGTGCATGAGTAATCAATGCACACATTAAACCAGCTATCACCACACACACTCAGGGAGAGAGCTCTGACATGTCAGCATGTAATGCCTGCTCGGCCTTGTACCATCTTGCCAACTCGCCAATAAACTGGTGTACAACATCTACCTGTGGTCCTGTGTCGGAAGAGCACAGCAAAGCCACTTAGGTTGCGTGTGGCAGGGTCTACTGCTACACTGGCGCCCAATGTGGGGCCTCTCCAACCCGGAAAGGACACAAAAGGGCTGCCCAAAGACGCACTCGAGCCCTCGGCCACATCGACGGACAGCCACCTCCCGGCACCAGCCCTTTCCCCGACGGCAGTGACGGTTGATGGTGGTGCCCAGCGGAGGACAGGGGACGCAGCGCAGCAACCGCTAAGAACAGCCGTTTGCAGCTAGCAGCCCCTGGAACCAGCCCACAGCAGACCAGGTCCTGCTGCAGCTCTGCCAGCCAGCACAGAAAAGGGGGGGGTGTTGGCTAGTCACACTGGGGCGGTGTGGGGGCAATGGGGTTTGCGGTTGTTTTTTATTTTAGGTATGGCAACCCGGTTAAGAGTTAAGATTTGTGTAGCATATGGTTTAAAGATAAGGGTCAACGAGCCGATCTATGAAAAATGTAAATGAGTGACCACGGCACCTTGCCTGCTGCCACGCAATATAACCCGCCTCCTAGAACAACGGCAGCCTCCGTTTGGTCCGTCCGTCGGCTGGACTGTCTGAGAGCAGCCAGCGAAGATGAATCTCAGACCTTGCACAAGGAAATCTGCGCGCAAGGGCTGGCTCTTGACAGGCTAGATCTGGCTAGGCACGACTAGCCATCAATATAAAAAATGTAATAAAATGCATTTCGCCTCTGAAAATAGGACCCCGATTCAGCATGCATAATACAGAATGGCCAGAACCGTTCTGGCATTTCATTTGTATTAAACCCACAGAAGCAACATGTCGAAGCCTGGGGGTTGGCAGTTTTCAGTGTGAATGTAAAAACACAAGGAATCTACCTTCTTTCGCCAGGTCATCCAGTTCTTCTGCATGGTCCATGTTGCCCTCCACTTTCTCCTGGGCATCAATGGTGTCCTCCTGATCCTCAGCTGTGACCACCGCAGAAGAAGAAGCAGAACACTTCAGTCATGATTTTTGTTCGTGAACTCAAAGATGACACCCAACAGGGCCCCCATGTTAGCTATTTGAGAGATTGGGGGAAGGGAGGTTGTTACCACTCCCACTCGATTGTGTACATACGAGTTCCAGTTGCAATTTAACTGGTTATATATTTCAACAGTGCATTTTTGCTCCGAGTTAATACTGTGGTGTAGAAATGTCTTACCGTCCTCCTCGTTGGCGTTGAACTCTCCATCTTCCTCCTCTACTGAGGAGGAGGTGTCATCCGAGCCCTCCTCTGAGCCCGAGTCCTGTGAAACAACCAGCGTTATTCAACCTTCTAGAAACCAACATGTCTGAAACACAGAGTGCAGAAATATCTTGCTCCCGAGCCATAACCTAGATTGCTGTTATACAACAGACTGAAACAAATCACACAAAAGGTCTTGTACATGCATTCATACAAAACTAGTTATTTCTGTAAGCAGGTTCGAATGACCACCCCCTCTGGAATAATATTACTTGGTCTCTTCATCCTAAAATAAACCTCATAGGATACAATACTATACTGTGATACAACACACAAACCAGCCATCGCATTCAAACTTACCAGAGATTAGCATGCATATATCAGCCCAATCAGAATTGGACACGCTTCAAAGATTCGATCAGAAAAATCAAGAAAATTACTTGTGTTCACACGTCATCCGTGTGCAGATGCACTTGTCACTAATGTGATCACTCACACACCTTCTTTGTCATGGCCATGAAATTCACCATTGTTGTGAATGTGAAATATAGATAGACCTCAGCCTGGACCCCTGTCCAGAGCTTTTGGCATGATGCTTACACCCCCCTCCTCCCTTTAAAAAGGCATTGTTTCATGCAAGTCAAGTGATTACGTTCACACCATCAGCTTTTAATTCAAGCTCTACATCTGTTGCAATACTCCTACCCCATGCCTAGGATTGATTGCATTTTTATCTGTTGCAGATTTGTTTCCTCAAAACACCAACCCCAAAACGTAAAAGATCGGTGGTACAGCACATACAGCTCGGACCATCCCAAGACCCAAGCAGGGCTCTAGTGTTATTACCGGAGGGCGCTTGAGCGTGCGTAGGAGGTCTTCAAGGGGAAGCTCTCCCTCTTCTTTCAGCAGCTCAATCTCCCTCTGATGGCTCTCTGCGTCATTGCCCTCCTGCTGCTCCTCCACATCGATGGTCTCCTCGTCATCCTCCTCCTCGCATGGAGGCTCAAAGTCTCGGTCTGCAAAACAGATCCAGAAAACTGTTAAGGTTTACTTTAGAAAAAGCCTGATTTGTCAGACCACACAGACTTTGAAAGCATCCATTCCAAACGGAGGACAAGCGCATTCCTTATGGTTTAATGGAGCGTAATTGGGCCTCGTGGACTTAAGTTTCAAATGTACACATACTTACAAAAACAATAAAAGCGTTCACCCTGGACGCCCTCAGAACATTCAGCAGGGGAGGAGAAGCTTTCAGCCAAATAACTAATGTCTGGAAGTGGCCTTCAATGACAGGAGTTATGATAGTTGGGCATGCGGCCGCCTGCATTTCAACATCGGTAGGATCTTGCCAGGTAGTAAATCGAAGGTGGCGCTGGACATGCAGCGGTGCACTGCAACCAGTCATTTCCTTTGCCTGGCTGAACAAGCCTTTGTACCAAATAATCTCTCTCACCACAATGGCAGTTTGTCTTACACGGCATTGGTTATCACTGGCAGCAGCCTGGAGTGACAGGTTAGGCCAGTCTCAAAGTAAACGTCTCCACTGAACCTGTACTTTTGTTCTAGAGGCTAATGTTTGACATACGATTATCAGACTCGATAAAATAGCCCAACACAAAAACGCCAGCAAATAATCGGTATATCGGATAACGCCATCAGATAATGCATCCTTGCGAACCCAATAATTAGAATCTGACAAACGCAAATAAGACCTTGGTTTACATAACACATTTACTTCTGGTAAAGCGCAAGTACACTTCCTCTCTGAAATGTAGCCATGACAACGTCTCTGAGTGACTCATCTCATATTTATTCATCTCCATTCACCGGCAATCTCGGACAATCCAACATCCATCTAATAGAAAGCAATCCAACCAAAGAGGCCAAGGGCTGAAACCCAATGGCAGAAAGAGGGCTCACCTTCGTCGTCTCCAGCCGGCAGGGGAGCCTTCTTTGGTTGCACTTCTATACTTTCAGGAGGTGCTGTGGTGGCGAGGGACTTGCTGAGGAGGTCCGAGTACTTTTCCGTTTGGCCCACGATGAAGTCCAGCTGAAGGTCCAAAGCCTTTTTTCTCTTCTCCTCCAGTCTGGACTGCTGCTTGTACTGCACCACCTTTGTGGACACGTACAGGCAAGTCATGTTAGAACACACCAATGGATTTCCATTTGACTGTGAGACAGTGAGCGAGTAGAAGTACTTGTGTATGTATAACGGGAATCATTTAGGGGTCGCTGTGTCTGCGTGTGACTGTATGCATTTTATGACAAGAACAGGGTTTCCATGTACATCCATAGCAGAACTGTACCACGGCACCAGAAATGAAATCCACACTGCGCAACATGTTTCATTAGTGTTGACGAGCTTGCACACAAAATTAAACTGTGACTAAAAACACATACCGGCCCCTACAAGCCAAGACCGTGGCAATGCCAGCTGTGCCACATCTAGGGAAACATCCAAACCTTTTCAACGCTGCTCCAGAAGGCTCGGACCTCCTTGGCGATGGACGAGGCGATCCTTCTGACTTTAGCGTGCTCGTCTCTCTTGGCCCTTTCCTCTTTCTGCCTCAGATCCTCGTGATGTCTCATCACCATGCGCACCACCTGGACACACACACACAACGCCGTGGTGAGTAATTTTGTCTTTTAAATATATATTTGTAAGGCCCTTTTTGCCACTATGGACAAGACAGGGAAGACGAAAAGTAGGTTGAAAGAGGGCGGGAATGGCAGGTCGGGAACGGAATCTGGGTCAGTAAAGGGCCCATGGTTGTCTATATGGTTAGTGCACTAGCACGTCGGGCCACCGAGCCACCCATGTTCAATGTCCATGCCCGCATTAGGTATGTGAAAACACAGATGTTTTTGTTTTGTTTACAGCTAGGTGGTCTGGCTTACCTTTCTGGCCACCCCTCTCTTCCACCGCCTCTCTTGGGCAAAGTCAGCAGAGAGCCACTGCATTTCCTCACAGAGGTAGTCCCAGTGCACTTTGGGCCGAACAGGCTCCGTCAGGCGGGTCAAGCGCTTTGTGGACCAGAAGCCCTCCTTCTTCAGCGACTGGGTGCGATGCTCTATGTCTGCTTCCTAAAGTGAAACATATAAATAAAATAACATGGTTGTTATAATTTGTATAGGAATATGAGATGGGACGATAGCGGGGAGTAAAGATAAGCATGGCAATGTATATGCAACCTTTGACCCATGATAGAAGATTCTCATTTGATTATTAATCCATTTAGAACCTAAGCTTAGACAGGAAATTAAATGTACATTTTATTAATTTAACAACTCTACTGCTTTTGAACAAAAACTTGTATGCATGTTTGTTTTACCGTAATAAAACATGCATCACTTGGCTTCCAGCCTTTAAACCAAAACGTACACGTTCACATGAACCAGACATGAACCCTGATTCCTACAATTGCTTACTTCTCCTCTTATAAGACTGCAAAAGCATGTGTTCTTTTCCATTTAGGTGCAGAGTTAAGGAGTGCAGCAAAAGGTGCTTCAAAGTTTGCCATTTGAACCGCTCCTCTTACGTGTTTGGCCTGCTCCGCCATGTCCTTTTCGCCGCGAGGTCGATGCGAGGGGGTCTGGTCCGTGGAACAGGGGGAGAGGAACTTGCCGTGGGGGCCGCGGAGAGGTGAGGGCTTATCGTTGTGCGGGGTGGACCAGTCCCTGGGCGACAAGGGACCAGGTGACGGGGAGGAGGTGAAAGGTGAGACGGGGGAAGAGCTGGCCACGACCCTGTCTGCTATCCATCTGCGTACCTGAAGGCAGAGGGGAGAACGACAGGGAAATTATACCCAACCCCCACAGGATGACAGTGAAGGCAGAGGGAAACCCGTAACGACAACAATGTCCACAGATTACATTAGAGCACAATGGGACCGTAGCATAAGACAGCAGTGGTTCTTGTTCTTTGAACCATGCCAGTTTGCACATGCAAACATCCTGTCCTGAATATTTAGCCAATACCCCGCTCAGCCAATAAGTTGCATCATAAAAAGGGCGACAATGCAGTATTAGGATGCGGCACAGACTACGCTGTTAACAGTGAGCCAATCATTGGGTCAATCTGTTCATCATCAACATTCACCACTCACCTTGAGGAACACTGCCTGTCTGTCTGTCCTGCTCTGTCCATGCTGGAAAACACACATGACTTAGCATGCAGCTAACTTGATACTTAATGACAACATCCCTATTCACATCCACAACATGAAAACAACAAAACTACATGATAAAAAGGAATGAGATGCGGGGGCAGAAGTATAAAAAACATTTCTACTTGAATAGTACAGTATGTGTATTGTATTTTTTTGTCACTTAGTTTCAGGTTTTGTAATAAACATACCAGGATGTGGTGGAATAAAAACAACAAGTACAATAAAAGGTGCGTCTTGCCCTGTGAAACCCAGTCCAAATATCTAAAACACCATTCCTAAATGTAACATGAACAGTAATGTTACACCTTACCTTGTCTTGTGCTGAATTTGACATACAACTTCATAATAATGGCTTTCCATACTGACAGCAAGGTAAACCCAAAGTGGTCTCAATACAAATATAGTGTGCTAAAATGTGATACTGTGCCCACTTATACCAACTATGTAAATACCAATAAAAACACAAACTTGTTTTCCCCACCTTGTGGGCCGGGCTGGGAGTGGTCATCCCGCAATCGGCTTTGTCACACTCGGTCTCTTCCTCGTCATCGCTGGCCTCCTCTGCACTGCTGCCCTGCCCTAAAGCTTGCTCTTGGGACAGGGCCTCCCCGGGTGAGCCATCCTGCTCCATCTCCTCCTCGCCCTCACAGAGGAAGTCGGGCTGGTCGTCAGGATGCTGACTGGGTGGCTGGGGGTTGCCCGGTGGGGTGGTGGCTTTAGAGGGAGCAACATTGTGGGGCAGAGGTGCTGGCTTCCCTGTTGGAGGTCCCGTCACAATTAAGGCCTCATTGTCAGAGTTGCTTTGAAGGGTTGCGTGGCAGGCGTCGTCAGTTGTAGATGGGCACAAGGCCTCGGTGGAAGGTGCTGTAGCGGGTGTCCTGTTGACGGGACGCTGTGTCTGACCGCTCTGGAAGTTAACAGTCACAGTCTCGGGTACCGAGTCTGCAACCGAGACTGTTTCGGGAAGGCACTCTTCGGACACCGAGCCGGCCCCGGAGCTTTGGGCATTGGCAAGAATGTGTTCAGCCGAGTTCTGCCACTCGGACACCTGTGACAAAACAGAAGGTGGCTGTCCGAGGAGGGGAGACTCTGCCTTATTGTGTGGGAGGAACTTTGGATTTACAGCGGGGGAGGCAGTCTCTGGTGTGGTGTCTCTGCTCAGAGCTGATTTGTCTTTGGTCCCTCCATCTGAAGAAGCCCCACAAGTCTCAGGCTGCGTGGCATTTACAACAGTGACGCCCGGAGACTGTAATAGATCAAGCCGGTTATCTGGCTGTATTGAAACAGCGAGCAACGAGTCCATAGCCTCCTCCTCAGGGATAACCAGCTGCACAGAAGATACGAGAGTGGAGGAACCAACTGTTGCTTCTGGTCCACACTTATCGGGCAGCATTTGAAGACCAGGGACACCGACCTCTACATGGTACGAGAACACAGCGTCGGTCGGGCGACAGGTTGCCACGGTGTGCCCGCTGGTGGTCGTCTGTTCTGCCACAAATAAACTGGGTGCCGCGGGGGCCTGGACAACACAAATCTCACTCATGTCAGGCACCTGGACAGCTTGACTAGCGTCTAATACTAAACGCTGCTCCAGAGCAGCCATTACAGGGTTTTGGATGGAGACGTTGTGGGTAATAACTTCCGAGTCCCCCGACGAGGGAAACGACGTCTGCTGGGAAATCAGAACGCCGTCGGCTTCGCTCACGGTGCAGAGGGGGGCCTCCATGTGCAGGTTCAGTCCCTCTTTGCCCGGATACTCTTCAGAGTGCTCAAGCAGAGCGTTGAACAGGTTGACCTCATAGCCCGGGGAGTGGGGCTGTACGGTGCTGCTGACGCAGATCGTTTCCTCAGCGACGCCCTCCACCAGGCTGCAGATTTCATACACCACGGGCTGGGAGTCCAATTGGATGCTCTCTCCGTAGAGCTTCGGCTCACCAGAGGACAGTCCAGAGCCAAGGTCATTGACCACGGCGGCCTCGCAGATGCTGCCGTCCTCCTGTTGCACCAGGTAGCTCTGATTGACGTGCACCTCCGACCAATCCCCGCCGAGATGGGCCGGGTCCCCGACGATCACTATCCTCTGGGTGTCCGTCGAATGCACCAGCTCGGAGATCAGCGGGACCTGCACTGTAGAGACCTGGTCCTCGATGGCAGTGGACCCTTCCACTTCAACAAAACCCTCTGCCCCGCTGGAGCCCGCTTGGTCCGAGTTGAGGAGTTGGGGAGCAGAAGGTTGCTGCGTGGAGCCCTGTTGCAGGGAAGAACATTCTGGCAGCACCGTAAAGCCGGACGACGTGAAAGCAACTACACTATAGTGGTCCACTGTGTCATCGCTCTCTGTCGGCTCTACGTCGGCACTGCTGAAGGAGACGGGGCTGCGTCCACCAGCATAGGGGTCAACCCCAGACGCTGTTTCTTCCAGCCCGGTGTCCTCAAGTACAACAGCTGACAGAGGCTGAGATTGTGTTTGTTTATGAGAGGTGTCAGAA
Organism: Merluccius polylepis; assembly: GCA_027122575.1. Lineage (NCBI taxonomy): Eukaryota > Metazoa > Chordata > Actinopteri > Gadiformes > Merlucciidae > Merluccius > Merluccius polylepis. The sequence continues at coordinate 9,039,424 of JAOPJH010000058.1, forward strand.
AGCTCCTTGGCGTGCGCTTGTATCTCGACCGACACCAATCCAACCACTCCTGTTGATTTCCCGGCACAGTTTGCGCCCTGGCTGATGATTTGAGGCTGTGTTGTCGGGATGTCAGTTTGTTGCGTGTCGTCACTGCTGTTGGACAGGAGGATGGGGCTGTAAGGAGCGGCCTGGGCAAGGGGAGCCGCAGTGGACTGCTCCATACCTTCGCCCTCTGTGGCGTCTTTGAGTGAAACGTTTGCACTGGAGTGTTGGGAGTCGGGCGCAGAAGCGGTGGAACAGGGTGGAGAGGTGGATTGTGGGAGGTTGTCTGTGACTGTGTGCTCTCTTCCACAGAGTTCCTTGTCTGTACTAGTCTCTGAGTTATATTCCAAAGTGTCCCCGGCTGAGGCCGCTTGTCCCGCCTCTGTCTCGGTAATAACCACCAGTCCACCAGCCTCTCCCGCCGGCCTGGGCTGGGTTTTACTAGACTCGGACTGGCTGCTTTCTGTGTCAGTTTGTAACCCGTAATGGAGCTCTTGCCCTGTGACGTCGGTCCGTACGCCCGATGAGAGCGTAGGAGGTGGAGGCGAGAGGGGAGGGAAGCTCCTCTGCAACCCAGCAGAGGAACTGCAGTTCTCAGTGAGGAGTATTGGCAAGGCGCCTCCACCTTGGACACTCTCCGCAGAAGCAGCGGGCCCCTCTTCTGAAAGCCCTTCCGCGGAGCCGGTCCCGTGTGGAATAGTCTGGGGCGCGGTGGACGAAGGGACCTCCTCTGCACCGAGGGCCGCTGAGACGTCGCTCTCCGGCGTCGGCACCGTGGGCTTGTCGGCGAGTGGCGGGGCTGTGCAGGGGGCAGCGGCGACCGGCTGCGGGGCATGCTGAGGTGACAACCCAGCCACATTCTGTGCAGCCCGGGGGTCGACGCCTAGCACATCCACAGCCGGGGGGTCGTGCTGCTGCACCGCCTCCCCCCCGGAGCTACCTCCCCCTGCGCTGCTTCGGCTGCACACTGCACCTGAGGGATAAACACAAGTAGGAGATCTGTGTAAATGAATCAAATCAATGTTGTTGTTTTTTACTTTTAGACAATGTTGGGATACAGTGAAAAAGTTCATTATAAATATATCTTGTAAATAGGTCCAATGTTGCATTTTCCAAATGTGTACGCAATACTAGAACTTTCCTTAGAATCAAAACTAAGTAGGGAGCAGAAAAAACTAGTGTTTGCAGCATCTGCAAACCCAAGTAGTACACATTCCCATTCATAAAAACAAGGACTCTCACATTGACCAGCCAAATCGGCATGCAATATTCAAAAGCAAAATAACAAAAACATAAAAATGAAGAAACAAAAAACACAACATTTCATTGGGCCATTAAGTTTCTAGACAGACTTCTTTAACGACACACATTATATTTTCTGAGCAACCATTTCATACCCGTCTGTGGTGTCACACACAGATCTTCTGTGCTTTCTACTTCCAGGATGCTGAGATTAGGATCCCCTCCACATAGTCTGAAGAGGAACAAATCAAAACGGCTGGATTGAACATTACCTCCATTTACAAATCTCGCCACTTGCACACCTCCGCTTTCCCAACAAAGCGACACATTAGCATGCTAACCGGCTAGTCAAAATACATGGTTTTTTTAGGGGTGGCGACATTAATTACGCACAACTCGGACGTGGACATTTTAACTACTTGCGCGCTAACCGATCCCCCCCCACGAAAAAAAACTACATACTACATACGATCTCGCGCCGGACGGAAATTAATGTCACATCACGCGAACAACACTGCCGCCCAGGAAGCCGCGTTAGCTAGCCGATGCTAGCGAAAAGTACCGTGCCGTTTGGTCGGTTGCTCGCGTTGTGGGGGGGGGGCTGCGTGGGCTAAAATCATCGTGGGGGGGGGGACGAAATCGCGGTACCGGTTTTTTCCCCGTGCGGTTGTCACGTCGGGCAGAAGGAGGAAGAGGAGGAATCTCGCGCGGCAGCACGCGCCCCGCGAGCTAAAAAGACCCGGCAGCGCGAGCGCGGGCCTCCGGTCATTCATTTCATTGTGACCGGTGTCGCCAACTTGGGCACCGCGGTAGCGGACGTACGAACGGGATTTGAGTGCTATGCAACAACAATGAGCTGTATAAATAATAATAATAATGATAATTATGATGATAATACTGATAATAAAAACACTGCGTTGTTTACTGTTGTGGTCTGGTCGGTGTGGTCTGACTTGCCGCTAACTTGGACAAGATGCTAAACGTGGGAGCCGTTAAATTGGACGTTACGGGCTCCTATTTGGTGGAGTTAGCTTGCTAGCGGTGTACAATAGCGCAAAACCGCTCGCCTGGCATCACTGGAAAGATCGCTAACTAGCGATCCGGATAGTTTAAGGTTAGGCGCATTCATTGTGTGCGCAGGCGCCCTAATCCCGCCCGAAATTATGTAATGGTGATTCTCGCTAAGGAGACCGCTTAAATACCGAAGACATAATAATGACATTAGTATTTTTGCATTTTGGACCGGAACACACACACACACACACAGGCAAAAGTCGCATTATAACCCCGCTTTACCGTGCGCTACAGAAAGGGAACAATCGCCCGTGACGTCATTGCGTGGGGGTCAAATCTACAAGTACAACAAAAAAAAATCGCATCGAAACTATTTTTATTTTTTGCACGGGCGTAAACAAAAAAACCGCACCAAAAAAAACCGGGTCCAAAACGCGGAAAAAAATTATATATATACATTTGAAAGTTTCATATAAAAATGTGCAACGATTACAGGGGTGACTCGGTGGTGGTGGGGGGGTTTGCAACAGCCCACAGGTGCCTCCTTTTTGCAGCGACCGGAAAGGCGGCTGTCAATTCACGTCAGCCGCGGATTAATATCCGCCGCTGCGTCCCGGCGCCGTGCGCTTATATTCGCCACGTCACGGCACGAATCGCGAGTTTCTCCCCCCGTTTTCAAACGTGAAAAAACGGGGATGAGTGTGTAATCCGGCCCAGATACCGTCCCGCTGCTGCTGTCTCACCCCCCTCGGTGCCCCCCCGCACACACACACACACACACACACACACACACACACACACACACACACCACCAACTTCCTCTATGCGCCCCCCACCTCCTCCTCCTCCCCTCCCCTCATTCTCATGGCCGCCATCTTAAGTTCCCACCTACCTGAAATTTCCGACCAATTTTCTTTTACTAAATTCTCGCTGAAGACGCCGTCATCCGCATGAAATCGCACTCAATCCGTAACGCTAGCGGCGCGAACTGTCTCCCGGTACCCAACGAGGTGCGCGTGGGGATCCGGGACGAAGTTAAACTACGGACCGGGGGAGAGAGAGCGGGTTCGGCGCAGAATGTCGCGATCGCGGGGAGGAGACTTTACGCAGCGAAATGGTGGAGAGGAGCGCTGCTGACAAAACGCCGAACAAAAAGTAGGATCTCGCGAGACAAGGATTCTAGAGCGCGCGCCAGTTCAATTGTGTTAATTTGCTGCATCTTCTGATTGACATCGCGCGCGGGGGGGAGGGTGGGTTTCAGTACACGCAGACGCACCGAGATTCATCTTATTTTAACAGTTTTGCCTTGTGAAATAAAGTTTGAATTGAGTTTGGGAATTCAAATAGTTTTGTGTTTTTTTTAATGCTCTCAAATACATTATTTTAATCAGGCCTACTTCATGTATATACTTTATATAGGCTAGGATACACATCCTAATAATCTGCATCCTAATATTGTAATTATTAATTAAATAACATGTATATTTCATGCTTTAACGACCAAATTGTTCATAAATGTACAAATGAAATCTACAAATGGGGGTTATCCTTACCGTTTCGTCAGTCAGTTCATTGGTGATGTTGAATCGATGTCTGTCCGGTTTATAGGCTGGGCGAGGTTGTTTTTTTTACCTATTGTGTTTTTCATGATTAAAGTGTGAGAAGATGTAGTGATGAACTTGCTATGCAAAGCACATGGTAAAGATTCAAATATGCAAGGTTTTTACAGCCTAATTGGTTACACCCCCCCCCCTAACCTCGTTTATGTTGTCATGTGAAATGTGATGCATGTGAATCAAAACAAAAGCGAGGCAAAGAATATCAGATCACCTCGCTTAAGTATATTTCAAATCCAAACAAAATAAGACCCACACAACTCAGTAAACAACAATTCATTTAATAATTAATATATGTGGTCTCTAGGGGAGGGGATTTGAAAGGTATAAAATGGTCATATTAAAATAATTGACCCATTGTCTTTCCTCCTCTCAGTATACCCACTGTCCAGTTGCCTTTTGACACAAGACCTTACATTTCTGTCCTTTACGCAGGTGTCCCAACTTTTCCAATGTATATAACTTATCTTTGTGGACGAAACATCTCTTGCTATTCACATAAAAGCCTCCCATAGTCCCAATGTAATGCAACACACAACCAATGACACACACGCAAACCTCCCTCCTCCGCACAATATGAGATCCTCGATGAGGCCAGAGGTCGCAGTGGTTCTGGCTTACCGTTCACAAGCAGTTCAGTTTTCTGTGAAAATGAGCCATTTGCATGATATTTTAATTACTTATGACTACTTCGGGAGAGGGTACTGATTGATACCTGAAACAATGACAAATAACATAACAGTGAATATATTTAATATTATTATTATTATTATAGAAGATAATTAATGTTGAGAATAATAATTACAAAGGCATTTTCACTATACTACTATAATCTGGTCCTGGTCATATACCAAATTAGAGGAGAGTGGGGAAACAGTTACAGGAAGTCCTAACATGTGTTCACCCACACAATGCAGCGAGTTCATGTTCATCCTTGAAACAGAGTGGAGAAGCTCCAATCACAGAAGTGGTCAAGTTCAGGGTGTGTATTTTGCAGGGTGAGGCAGAGAAGGTACAGATGTGCACTGAACTTTGTTAATTCATACATGTCATGAGTAATGTCTTCACAATGATAAGAGACAAAAAACAAAAACAAAACCCTTTACCACTGTATTTTGTAAGGCCTCATCCAAAATACAGGATCATCATTTATGAAGGGGGATTTATAATATCCCGTAGAGTTTAAACAAGAAGGATTAACCCTTAATGTGTTCTGAAAGTGCACACCCCTCTGGAAGAAATAATTGTTTTAATCCAACAGGAAAAGGCTTGCTTAAAAAAGCATGGATCATGAGATTCACCTGGCAAAAAAACAAAACTGCCTCGTCATATAGCTAGAATAACTACTGTATTAAGGAACAGCCTATATAAAATAAAACAAAAATACACAAGGATGCACAGAAAACATGTACCTTTAAATTGCACTGATAGAACTATTGGGGGGGGGGGGGGGGGTATTATTCCACGTCATTCTGAGTCTCACATTTCCCCTGCTGTGGCCTCACTGTTGCGACTGGAACCGTTTGGTTGTTGGGCCTCGGCAGGCCAGGTGGTGCAGTAGGCCGTCGTTACGGACGACGACAGAGGGTGGGGGGTGGGGGCAGGTTGAGAGCAGCACAGTGATCCTTACGTTTCCCTTGATCTCCAGTGTTGTGCCTGTACTATCTGGACTCCCCGTCTTTGTGGGTGCTGTACAGAGTCATCTCGCCCGGCCCTCCCAGTCTGGAGCCGCGGGGGGGCGTGGACGACCGGCTCGTCACCGAGGGAATGAGGGGCGGCGGCGCGCCCACCGACAGGGCCCCGACCAGACCGGCGGGGGTCTTGGTCAGGATGCCGTTGGACATGTGGTGCGGGTGTAGCGGACCGAGGCGCGAGTAGAGGCCCGGGTGGTGCTGGGGGCCGGCCCCGCCCCCGTGGGAAAGAGAGTGAGCGAGGAGGCCGGGGTGCAGCTGCTCCAGGTGGGCGGCGGTAGCAGCGTGAGACTGGCTTTGGAGGTGGGGGCCGGCGGAGAGGTGCGGGTGCGGGTGCATGCCAAAGTAGCGCGCCCGCTCAAAGTCTTCCCTCAGGATCTGGGCTCGCTGCTCCTCATCCATAAGCCCGCCGCCCGGGGGGCCGAGCTGGTGGGAGCGGTCAAAGTGATGAGCCATGAGGCTGAACTCTTGGCGAGCGGAGGCGGAAGAGGTAGATGTCTGAGGGTGATGAGGATTCGCTGCAGCTGCCGCTGCTACAGCCGCCGCCCTCTCCGCCTCCAGGAAGCGCTGAGCATGTTGGTGCTGGAGGAGGCGCGCCAGGTGGGGGTCCGACCGCAGGGCCAAGTGGGGGTCCGACCGCAGGGCCAGGTGGGGGTCCGACCGCATGGCCATGGCCTCCCTGCGCTGCTGTTGCTGCTGCTGGTTTGCCAGCTCCCGCCAGGGGTCCCAGGTGAAAGTGTGGGGGTTCTGTGACGGACCCTGAGGCGGACCGTGGCCGAAGCGTTCTCCCCCCGGACCCATCACCAGGCCCCCGGCTCCGGCGGTGCTCCCCAGATAGGCCTCGAGGGCCCTGGAGTGTTCCAGCAGAGACAGGTGGTGGTGGTGGTGGTGGGGAGGAGGGTGAGGCGTAGGCGGGGCAATGGGAACCCCTGGGGTGGGCGTGAGGGACATGGACGAAGAGGAAGGGGTACCCGAGTTGGGCTGGTGGGGCCGGCTGTTGGGACGCTCAAAGCCGTGGGCCGGAGGCGGGTGCAGGGTGACGGGGATATGCTCGGGCTCCTCTTTGCGCTCCTCTTTGACTTTGACTGGCGGAAGCAGCATGGGGTGTTTGGAAAGGGGCGTTGTGGTCCTGTCTGGCTTCTTACCATGGGCCATGGAGAAGGGGTGTTTGGAAACGGGCGTCGTGGTCCTGTCCGGCTTCTTACCGAGAGTCATGGCAGGGACGGCGGCGGAGGCCGACGCGGAGGAGGAAGACGGGTGGCTGTCTCTTTGGGAGGAACCGTGGGGGGGCTCGCTGTGGTGGCCGTGTCCTATGGGGTGCTGTGGGGCGCGGGGGTACAGGTCCATGGGAGAGGGGGCCGAGCGGTTGGAGGGTGGGGGCGTGGTGAGCACGGAGGAAGAGGAAGACTTGGGCCTGTCTTGGTCCGACACTAAAGAAGAAGGGCCGAGCGGCGGCCCCCTCGAAGACATCATTGGCATGGAGGGCCTTTTGTCGCCATCCCGGTCCCGCTCTCGGTCTCTGTTTATGCTGCGCGCCAGTTCCTCGATGGGCCCGCTGCTCCCTCCCATCCCACTGCCGTGACCATTGAGGTGGGACACAGGTGTGCTACTACGGGGTTTGAACGGGGGGGCAACTGGTGACATTCTCACAGGCTGCCGGCCATACTGCATATTGTCTCTGCAAAAGAAAGTAACAACATAAGTACATCATCATTTCATTAAGCAGCGTTTTTCAATCATTAATCATAAATACCAGTCTTTAAAATATACAAGTCTTTAAATACATACAAATTCCAAATGCAACATTGTAAATAGTAAAGATGTGCATTTAGGTTAAAAGGCAGCACGTTATCATGTAGAGTTTCCATACCTGTCTTTTTCATCCTTGATGTGAGGGATGTCCCTCCTTTCTGGCTCTTTCCCTCGGTCCCTCTCGTCCCGTTTGTCAGCACCCTTGGCCCAGCTGGGACCACCAGGGAACCCAGGCGGCCCGCCGTGCAGGCGGTTCCATGGGTCGTGATGGTTGGGGTTGGACATGCTGCCGACCACGTTGGCTGGAGAATCCTTATGGCCAAAGACAGAGCCACCTGTAGGAGAACCAAAACAATGTCTCAGTACGGCTGCATTGTTCTGACTTATCCCCGGGCCGTTTTACACACTCACTGTGCAAAACTAAAAGAGGAGACAGCCTACAGTGCAGTGGGGCTGAACGATACTGGAAGATCATGTCTATCTATGGGTCTGGAAGATAAATAGATGTCTATCAAGGCTGTAGTAGTGCTAGACTGACCCAGTGTTGGGCTACCAAGTCCTCCAAAGGCACCAGAGCCTAGCGCTCCCAGTGGAGTAAAAGGTGGTGAGCGGCCATATGGATCTGAAAAATACACACACCATAATTAACTTGTTTTATAATTGGATTCTTAACAGCAGCACAAGTAAATATATAAAAAGGCCATAGTCTTTTCCCAACACATCAGAATGATGATAATCCTTTTCAAATCGGGGTGAATCAAGTGACAGATATTGGTAATGGACAGTGTACACAGATGTGTCTTTTGAAAGCAGAGCATACCCAGGTGTGCAGCTGGATTGAGGAAAGACGAGTGAGGCGTTGATGGAGGGATGAAAGGACTTGAGGACTGATGGACTCCACCTACAAGGGGGGGGAAAAGAAAAGGAAACATGATTCTCTTAAACATGGCCTCTTTCATTTAGACAGCCAACAGAGATGTGAACAGACAATTACAAGAGGCGGACATAAGAGTGGGTTAAGGATTAGCATGAGAATGTCTTTTGTGAATCAATGAAATGTATAATAAAAATGACAAAGACCACCAAAAGCCCCATATTAACTAAAAACATACACCTCCACCTACATCCAAAAAACACTTTGTTGTGCGCACACAAACACACAGACACACACCTGCTGCGGTGAACAGACTGGCAGGTCTGGTAAGGTCATGTGAAGGAGGAAGGCCTCCTCCCATGGGCCCCAGAGGGCCCATGCCCCCAGCTCCACGGGGCAACAGATCATTACGGAAGTCCAGTTTGTGAGGATCAGCCTGCATCAGCTGAAAGAGAGGAAGGATGTGTATCAGGATAAATCATGGACACCATAGATATCTTACCGAATTTAAAATATTGTAAGAAAGACAAATAATAAACTAGGGCACTGGTGTAAGCTTGTGATATGGACTCATTTTTACAGACTTGGTCAAAGAAACTTTATTAAAGTTTTATAAAATATGCAACCTTCTACTTCGATAATTGGATATCGGTTGAGGTTTGGGGGATAAGAGAGTCTACTAGATAATGAACAATGTGTAATTACATCATCTGATGCAATACATTTAATGTCTTTCAAGATTTGTTTTCAATGGACAGCATACCTTCACTTTTTTCTGATGGCTTAGGATCATCCAGGCCACATGTACATGCATAGCACACCATTTTCCCGGTTTCTGCAAAAGACGAAGGCCAAGCGTTACATGGAGTTGCAGTGGATGTGAGATTTTGCTAGACTTGCTAGAAGTCTTTGCACACCAAGTCAGATGCAGATGATCCAGGTTAAGCATTGCCATTCATTTTCGGGTTTCGGTAATGTGAACATATTAGGTCAGTGCAATGAATGTTATTCGTATAAAAAGAGGCATCAGTGTAAAGATTAGACAAGAAGACATACAAGCAAAGCCATACCAGAGAAAGCAAAGACAGGAGTCAACTTTTTCTAGTTCTACGGAAAATCCAATATGGTGTGCAAGGGCATTGATTAGACTAGCAGTAGTCGATCAGAACGATAAGAAATAGGGTTAGTTCAAAGAGTGGGTGAAATGGTGAGAGAAGCATCACTGGCTCCAAGACTAAAGGAAGTCTTGGAATTTCAAAGGTGTCCATTTTGTGCTTACATTACTGACTTTCAACGATGTCCCATATGGATCAGTTAGCTACGAGAGAACAGAATCGTAAAAACCACTTAAACAAGTTTCACACTTTTTCCCCTTCATGTTCATGTAGTGACTACGCCCATCTCGGGGCACAACATTAGATCAACCATCTCACATGACAACATTACTATGTAACTACATATGATATATACGTTTTTAAGTTATCATCATTACCCTGGGGTCTTTGGGCTGCAGGTGGTGAGGCACAACTCCGAGTCGAGCGGTCAATTCTGGACCTGTTCCCTGAGGGACAAGAGGCTGTCAAAAACAGAACATCATCAGCCCAGCAGCCTATATGAGTCACTTGCATACATTAACAAGATCTGATGGAACAATACTTTGCATAGTACAGACCAAGTATCTTCATTTTACTACCAGTAACCAGATGTATCCAGTTGGTCTCAAAGACTCAATACTATTGATATTAATGCTTCTCGCATGCATCTCATTTACTTCCACAAAAGTTTTCATAGCACCTACTCAACTAAACCTGTTCAAACAGGGTTTGTGTGTAGAGCTGTTACACAGTGAAAATACATCCGTAAGTGTGGTCGGGTAGGCTGGTGAAGTTGCAGTAGCTGCCTCTGACCACATCAACGAAATGTGGGTGATCTGATGATTATCAATAAACTAGGAATTCATTTCATCTTGGGCACGTTAGTTTAGATAAATATTTTCTGAGAGTATGATCAATAGGGAAATATTTTCATGCTGACTGTGAAGGCGTTCTTAGTCTCAGATGTGTGATACCCATAGCATTTTAAGCGATCAAATGGGCAGATTGTAGATTGACAGCTTATTTCCTCACTGATAAAGAAAGCTGGGGGACTTCCATAAAGACTGACAGTCCTGCTTACCTTTGGCTGGAAGGCGCCCTGCAGAGAGCTGAACGGTCCGTTGGGAGGAATGACGGGCTGAATGCCAGGGACTGAGGGAGGGGGGTACTGTGGGAAGAACTACATCAGCCACACGCACACACAAAGACATGACTTAGTCACCAGCACGCTACACCTATCCCACTATCTTTTATGGTAAAGCATTACAGCTCTTACCGTAGACATTGAAGTCATTTTAATAAAATTATTAAATGTATATAGGGGTACTTGGTGATGTCCATTTGTTTTAAGATTTAAAGTAAGCTTGACAAGGTTTTAAAACTATGACGGCCATTTATGTTTTATAATAGGACACATTTCTGACTAAAACTATTTGATTTGGATCTGGATTTAATTAGTGCAAAAGTGACAAACAGCGTCTTTAAAGGAAGTGAGTCAGCCCTGTTACTTTAACATTTTTATAAATCAGATAAACTGACAAAGTACTTACAGGGTGTCGGTACAGCCCATCCATCTTGCCAGGATATTTATCAAACTAAAAAGACAAAAGAAATGCTTTGGTTAACAAAAATAAATAATACAAACATTGACATTTCTCCAAGCATGGACTCGAGCTCTAGGTACTAAACAGGATGCGTTCTCACCAGTGGAGGTGCGGTGGCCGTCGGGTGCAGGAAGGGCGTGAAGTGTTGGTGCGTGTGCGTGTGTTGGTGCTGGTGGTTGTGCTGATGGAACTGGAAGGCCAGGGGCTGGATGTTAGGCTGGTTCTGGGGCGTCCTCCCAGAGGAACCAGGCGTGGAGCTGGAGGTAGGCGGCCCGCCCGGCGTGGAGTGCCCCGCGTTGCCCGCTGCGTTGCCCTCGGAGCTCTGGGCACTGCGCCTGCCGTCACGCTCTTGCGTGGCCATGAAGTGTGAATTGAGGCTCTGGCGCAGCAATTCCTCTGTACGGTTGGGAGGAAGTAACGATTGTATCATTAGTAACTTTATCCATGATAAAATGCTATACCAGACTTTCTTATGCAGTGCACCAGCTTTCACATCACTATATATAAGTACAAGGGTTGCTCTCTTTTTCAGTGCTTAAAACAAAAGGTTGAAATTTAAAAAATTACAATTATTTTTTTATCTTGACCCCGATTTTAACTATGCTGCTGCTAAATCACAATCCCATTATGCAACTCAACTTAAACCCGTAATCCGCTTCATTGATGCCAGGCAGAGTGGCATTGGAGAAAAAAGAAACTGCACAGTCTAAAAACAGACGCAGCTCTTTTTTCAGCACCTTGATCGCAAAACATGTTGAATAGTACAGCCGGGCAGGTTAGTGTCTCCTTTCCTGTTAATAAGTCGCCATCATTTGCCCACCCAAGAACTGTTGTGGAGATGCAAGGTATATGCTAGCCAGCTGTATAGCCCCATCTCACACCCACGTTACCTTTCAAGAAATTGTAGAGTGGTTTCTGCTAAACCATAAGGGGCCATTTAAAAACATGTCGCTAGGCCTGTTTTCGTTTACTGAAACAGCTTTGCTCGGAAATTAAACTGCTAATGTTTGTTCCCCTTCCTACTTTTGTATGTGTGCGCTGCAATGGACGCCATGTTGTTTTGACGTGCTCTCTTGTACTGGTGTGTCATCTTGGCCAGGTCTCTCTCAAAAGAGAGATTTTAATCTCAGGGGACTTCTTTGTTAAATAAATAAAAATAAAATGCCCTCTAAATCACCACAGCTAGAACTGTGCCTGGGAGAGGACTCAGTGCTACCTCTCTGTTGTAGCAGAGTAGAGGCTCAAGGCCCAAACCGCCTGAGGTGTGCTACAAGGGGGGCCAACATTTGGGGAAATGTAGCTTACAGGGTTTTGATCATGTACAGATTACTTCACTTTGTCCACATTATATTTTATACTCAATTCTCAAAAACAGAGCTGCAATCATATTACTCCTTCTACATGGGGTGTTGCTCTAAATGTGTACATTGGCAAGCAGGCCAATGTACATCAAACACGGTCCTCCAAATACATCTCATCTGTATTTTGATGACATTTCACCAGCAGCTTACTCACATTCCCTCAACTATTAAAATATTCCGCCAGTTTTTGAGCATCTTTAACCATCAGCCTACATCTAGAAAGATGCTGAACTCATTGCAAAAGAACATATAACCAAGCTAGTATGACATGGCAGTATACAACACATACGCTATGCATTAAGCTTGACCTTTCACTGCCAGCACTAGTTTGAGTGAACACTGACATTGAATACCACTTTATCCCTTTAGCTCAAAGTAATGTTCAGCATTATAGGTGCAACCACTTTTTATCACTGCACATCAGTAACACTTTCGGTGACAGCTGGCAAGTATATATTTGCACTTCAGGTCACTTCTCTTTTATAACAATGAAGTTCAATGAAGAACAATGAAGCAATATGATATTTAGAAAGCACATCATCGGGTAAACTTATAACAGTTAACAGCATTGCGAACAAATTAGGAAGTGGAATAGAGAGACGCAGTGAAGCAGCTGATCCTACCTGTGGCATTAGGATGTGCAGACACTTGTAATAGAGGGGGAGGAGGAGGAAGGCCAGGGGAGGAAGTGTACAGGGCCCCAGAGCCGGCTCGCGAAGGGGGTCGCATGGGCCCAGACGATCCAGGGACCCTCATGTGGGACATGGGCATACTGGTGGAAGGAGTAGGCGGACGCATGTTGGATGATGAGGAGGCAGCCGACGGCGCGGAGGTTTTCGAGGTGTTGTTCCTGGAAAGAGAGGGGACATTTTGACTTCCAATTTAATTCAACCAATTGAATAAAAAAGGGACGAAAATGTCAGGGATGAAAATGTCATTGCTCTGTGGGCCCACCTGTTGTTGATGCCCATGCTGTAGATCGAGAGCGACCCGGGATGGGGTTGACTTTGAAACGTGAGGAAGGGCTTGTGTTTGGGCTGCAGAGGGCTGAGCTCGTGGCGGCTGTGAACGCCGTTGCGTTGGCTGGGTCGGTTGACCGAGGACGTGGCCGTGGCCGCAGAGTGGGGCGGCAGGCAGGAGAAGGGGGCCGAAGAGGTAGAAGAAGACGAAGAAGTAGTCGAGATGGGCTGTGGGTAAGGCGGCTCCAGGCTCCTCTCTTGACTGCGCTCCAGGCCAGACACCCTGGGCGTCACCATCAGGCGAGTGATGCCTCCACACCGAGATTGCAGAGAGGGGCCGTTCTTGCCCACGGACGAAGCCATGCTCACAGGGGTAGGCTCCATCACTAAAGCAAAACAGTGGAGGGCGGGGTGTTAGTTTACTTCTACTTATGCTTCTATAAGAAACATGGGAAGAAGGCAGAAAGTGGATTTCATCCCCTAGGAATATCCACTACGGTATTAGAATCATTATCGTACAAGCTGAATACATTTGCAGCAGGTCTAGTGAAACTGTGCCAAAGCACGACTTGAAATGCCGGTGAATAAACTTAAAGACTGCACAGTTTCCCAGATCAAGTAACCAAAACAGACAAACTGGTCTTTCATTCATCCTACCTTTCCTGGTACTGACTGTGAACACTGGATCCATGTAACCGTCAGAGGCCTTCAAGAAGAAACGACAAGGTTCAAATACACCAAATAGCAATACTAAAATCAATTGAATTGTTAAAACAGAAGATTATTGATGACGACAATACAAGAAAGATGAGTTGTTAGGTCTAAATTCCATTAAACAGAACAGAAGAATAATTGACTGATTGTATTGCATGCAATAAAATACAACACATCCATCACATTCCCAATGGAAAAGAGTGACAGTTTTCATTTCTAATGGGAACATTTAACCCATTTTAATGAATGAAGATTAGAAGCAAAACAATACACACCTTATCTCCTGAATCGTTTTCAGTGTCACACTAAAAGAGATGAAAGAATTGCACATTAATGATGATGAAACATAATACATATGAATTGGTGGCATTTTTGCAAAATAAATCAATAAAAACATTCTGCCAACGCTAGACAACAATATGATCACTACACTCTTGTGTGGAGGCGGTAACACAGGCTAGGAAACAAAAAATATATATGCAGAAAGACACTTACAATGTAGCCAGTCTCCAAAGAGAGTGCAGAGGCACCCTGTAAAAAAGCACAATATTAAAATCCCAACCTTAAGCAAAGTCAAACAGAACATTGAGTCGGGTAAACATGCCTATCTGCCTGCTTTCTTTCAATTATTTGCATGTATTTAAAGAGCAACTTGTAGGTTGGCATCCCTAGTTAATTAATGTGGGGAAACTATGTAGCAAATCTATTTTTCAATTATTTGAATTTTGATTCATTTGCTTAATGAAGTGTGCACAAGCAGATCAAAATGAACTTGACGTAACTAAAGGCCAAGTTTTGAAGCAGGATATATAATTTAATAGTCCAAACTAAAGCCGTCGCATGTTGCTGACTAAAATGGCTTAGTGGCTGGCCCGGGTAGGTGGAAAGATAGAAATATATTGGATATTCAACAGATATTCACGCTCTGAATTACAGTGATCTGACACAAAGATGCGATCACCGGTATGAGTCCCAGTGTGTCGAGTGGTGTCTACCTGCCCAGGAGACGGGGCTTCCAAGCGAAGCAATCGGGCAGCAGCACTCCTTTCTCTAAAGCCATCGTTTGAAATTTGCTATTGTGTAGCCATATTGACCAAAGTACCCTGTCCTAAACAACAGCCCAACTAAAAACGCAAATAAACTGGATACATCTCTTTCAAAATTACCCTAACTGATATAACATTAAAATCGCTGTTCAGAAGTTTATCTTGCTCGCTCTACAACAGTAAAACAGCAGATTTAAAAAAACGATGTGGCCAGTGGAGCTCCGGTGTGGGTGTAACGCACATAGACTGTATATAAAACAGGTTAAACTGACTTTTAATATGTGTACATTGGTGGAAACTATCTGCAACTTTTTTTAGGGGTGCAAACAAAACACAAAAAACACAAATTTGAGTTTTTTGGTATTTCTTGCATCCCTAGTTAGTAAGAGGGTTTTCCACCTGATCGGTCCCAAGGATCGACTCTCTCCACTTTGCCATCTACTGTAGCTCTAGAACTTATCTTGCCTTCAGTGACGTCACGTTGAAGTTAGTTTTCTGTCTGCGTGTGAAGTCCGCATTCCAACAAGAACTCTAGCTGTAATTCCACGTTTAAAACAAAAACAAATACTCTACATTTGCTACACACTTTTCCCACACATAAATTAACTGGGGGTGCCAACCGGCTCTTTAACCAAGTTGTCGATAACACGTCGTCTGCTCCTGTCTGGAGGCTGACATTAATCAGCCAAAGTTTTCTTTACCAAAATGTCAGCTGTTAGTTTGTTTTTTTACTTTGGTAATTTAAGGATCTTTTGTAATTTGATTTGATTATTTGATATCTACATTTGTTATTGTATTCAAAATACATATCACTAGTGTTAAGACAAGTCCCTTAAACACCAAGAGTAGTGCAAGTGTCACAGGAGTGCATTTGTGTGCGCTTGGTATCTTGCATTCTTAGCAAATGTGTGATAGTGTGATAGTGTGATATATGGCACGCCATACACAACCAACTGTATGCCTTCAGACATGTACACAACATAAGCCAGTTTGAAAAAGAATAAGCTGAACAGATAATGAACAAAGCTAACCCCCCCCCCACCAACCAAAAGGCTGGTTCTTAACAGTATGGTGTGGTAGCCGCACCTTCACATCTGTCTTTCTCCTCTTCTTTCTATTCCTGCTCCAGCAGCTATGGGAGAAGCTGGGTGGGCCGCCTTCCTCGGGCTCAGAGAGTGGCCCTCCACCGTTCTCCTCTGGGCCACGCTTCCTCTTCCTCTTGCTGCCTCTCCCCATCAGCATAGCGGCGCGCTGGTTGGGCTTCAGAGAACAGTCCATCTGAGGAGAGAAGGGCAGAGAGGGTGACTAAAAGTACAAGCACGATGAGCAATAATCTATGTGCAATGTGTGGAAGGGAAATACCAGCGTGAGTTAGATAAATTCTAATTGAGAAGGAGCAGTCATGTTTCCTGAAAATGCCTAAATAAAAAAGGACAATATATAAATACACTTTCAAATGTTATAAACCTAATAATGGGTCAGTGTTAAGCCTGGGAATGTTATAAACCTAATAATGGGTCAGTGTTAAGCTCACGTTTTATTTCCTCTGGCAGATACGTCTGCCCCCCCCCTCCCCTGCCAACCTGGCCCAGGTCAGGGCATCACAACAGTTTTATCTCGTATGGGGCAGTTTGATACGATGACTAAAAACAGGAGTGCTGTTGAGGCATTTTCGTAAACATTTCCTAAAATGACTGCTGATGTGGAACCCTCTGTTGCGGTCTATAGCGACAGTATTAAACAAACTGGATGGTATTATTAGTTTTTTTGGACAATATTTTTGATCTAAAAGAAGATCACCAACTGCACTTATAGCTTTTGTGTTCGCCGCACTTCCGACAGGATTTGGTCAAAGTTTAATTTACGCCACACGATACATTGCTCTGGTTGGTTGTAGGTCTATCCAATTGTGTCCAGAGGCATTTTGGTCTGCGCCCGTTGATAACGCCCCTTGGAAATCGAAACTGAACTGAGAGGTTCATATGCACAAATTGGTCTGGCGATGTCGGGCTAGTTCAATGTGTGATCATTTTCAGGCCCAAACTGTAACATGAAATGGTTTCAGAAGAGACACTCTCTTATGAGCATTGGTGATGTTAATTATTATCATTGGCAGTTTCCCAAACAACCTTTTGACATTCCTTCACACAGCATTCATTTTGTTTTGCTGGGCAGGTCTGGTAAGTGGCAACATGTCATTAGCTTTTCCTAAATATCCAACTGAGACACATCAACCAACAAACACCATGAAATCATGACATGGGTAGATACCCCATTTGAAAACAAACCCAAAAACTTGACAATATGCCAATCATTTGTTGCTGTGCTGTTGCTTGCTATATAGATTACTGTAATGACAAAGCATCACACTTCATACACATACTTGACTGTACAGGACAACAACTTGTTTTGGTTAATTATTTAAACCCTGCTAAACAGGTATGCCTTGGAGGATGAAAGCTCATGGATTTCAGATAATTTTGAGAATTTTAGCTATGATAAACTAAGGCTAATGGTATCTTTTCAATCTGGGGAATGTAACAATACACAGCATTTAGTCAGACACAAAATGACATGTAGATTTAAGAGATATAAACACAAAAAGCCCTCTTGTTCTAGTTTATAGGCCTACTTGTTGTCGTCAGTTGTGAGGATCTTCACACTGAAGCACAGAACTTCCCAATGCAGTTCAATCTTAGATTGATTTTGTTTTTATATT
>JAOPJH010000058.1:9057613-9080524 GCA_027122575.1 Merluccius polylepis
CTCGGACCCCGAGGACAGCGACGTGGCCCTCGGCTCGGCCAGGTCCACCCGCCGCCGCTGCCGCTCCCGGTCGCGCTGGGAGCGGGACCGCCGGCTCTGCCTGAATGCGCTGCTTCGGCTCGGACCCTCCATTGGTTGTTTTTTTTGTTTTTCTTTCCCCCCCAAACACGACCAATTCGAGACCGAAGGCACTTTTAGTCTCAAGTCCCGGTCCGGTCAAAAGGCACCCGAAACCGCAGATGAACCACCAACACCAACACCACACAGGCCCTCCGAGGAGCCTCTGTTTAAAATGGCGTTAATAGTACCAGTGTCTATTATTTAGGGTCCTCTGAAGACAGTATTTGGGCATCGATGCCTTTCCTACGGCGAATTGTGTGCGTCATGTTTTAAATTAAATGTCACCGGAGGTGGGGAGGAAACAACAACAACAACCGCATGCAGAAATTAAATCACATGTTCATGACATGTATGGGATGTCAGGACATGGCTGATTGTGTCTCGGAAGCGATGCTAACGCTAGCTAGCTAGCTAGGCTAGCTAGGCGAGGAATTCAGCCGATAACCAAATGTACGTATGTAAACAAAAAGAAAAAGTCTGCCGTGCCGATCAAACAACACGGATTTAACAACTCGCAGGTTTTCGACGAGAGTCGCCGTTCACCCCGGGATTACCAAATGTCACCCGCGGTCCCACAAACCCCACTATTTCCACCGGCTTTGACGAAATAATTTAAGGGGGATTTTTTTAGCCAAACGCGAACGTTAGCCAATTAGCGAGGCCAATAACCCAGATCTCCGGCGCTAGGGAACCAGCGACCATGGTACGGCTCTTCCGTTAATTGACGGGATCGTAAAGCGGACGTGATGGCCGTGCGGGGCGGCTCCGACCTACAAGTCAATACCCGCCGCCGGCGGCGGCCAGGATGAGGGGAGAAAACCGTTGTCCCGACGGCGCCGTTCAGATCCGTCGGATTAGGCTGTTCCCTTCGTGTTTTGCCAACGTTAGCCAATTAGCCGTTAGCATGTCTATCGGCTCGCCGCGGATAATAACAATATTATTCGGCGAACTGCGCAAGAATAGGGCTATTCTTAAAAAAAACGCGTCGGGGGAAATAAGTCGTCGGGAGGACGGCGGTCTGGCTAGCCGTCGACCCGCGGCGGCGGCGTGGACATTTTTTACACCACTGTCAAAAAATGTTAGGCCGATGCGAACGGTTGAATTCGCACCACATCAAAAGAAAGACGTAACGTTTCTTGCTAGCGCTCTGGCTAGCTAGCTAGGCGCACGGGCAGTTAGCAAGCTAACCCACAAACTGCTATTACTATTATTATTATTTTGTTTTTTTTAAGCGTGGTGGGGGGTTGTATATTAGAACCGGTCACACGAATACAACCGGCATGTCTGCTCCTTCACGCAAGAGGATGATTTCCGTCCACCTCCATCATAAAGAAAATATTAAAGGCCCGCATTTCAAAGCCTCGGCCTCGAGTTCCGCACACAGGGGTGTCGGCCGAGCCCTCATTGGGCTGGGCGACTCCTCCACATGCAGCCTCCGACGGTGTACTCCCAGGGTTCAGGAAGAAGTTGACGACGTCTTCGTTAAATTACACAGTATTTTCTTCTTTAGTCCGGTTCCGCACGGTGCTGGACCTCGGCGCTGGCTGCTGCCCCCCCCGCCTCCTTTAAAGATCCCAAATAATTGGAGGAGGAAAAAAAATTATCGCGAAAATGTAGAGACACAACCCCTGTCAGCCGTGCCGTGCATTGTGTGCGTGATTCTTCTTCCTCACTCAATGACGGGACGCATCTGACGGCATGGCTGGTGCACACCGCCCCCACGCGGAAAGTCGCGGTGTTGACGTGAAGTAACCACAGTAAAAGTATGATTTTTTAAATGTTAAAGGTCCCCTATTTTACCACCAGGTGTGATGTTGATTACCCATAGAGCGGTGCAGGAATGAGTCCTAAAACCCGGAAATCCGTTAGCATGTTGGCACTTCCGGTTCCCTTGTCTCGAAGTCAATGGTTTTTTTAATGGGTTTTTGGTGAGATGGCTGAAATTAACATTAAATTAAAAATGTCTGTGGTTAACACAAACTTAAGAGATGGCCACGTTTTGGTCTACAACATAAAATATGTCAGTACATTTTGAAGCTTTTACGTGTCTTAGAAAACTTCTGGCGATTGCATTTACGCCTCAAAAATCATAAAAGTAGTGTTAATTGGTAAAGATGACCTTGCTTAACAAAACGTGTGAGTATACACTTTTGTTTGCCACAAAGCTTATTTTGTGCAATAATGCAAAATCCAATTGAAAAAAACCCATTGGTTTTTTGTCGAGGGAACCCAGGGCGACACTCACTTCTGGGTTGGCCTACAAAAATACGTCATCCCTGCACCACTCCATTGCAAGCCATGTCAAAATCTACCCTCTAGTGAGATGTAGATGTAGGATGGATAGATCAGCCTACCCAGTGGACTGTACCAACTGGTAGGCTGCTCTATTTATCATACATCTGGGTGGACACTCCCACTTGTGATGTCATTAGAGGGTAGCTTTTGACATGGCATGTAATGGGTAATCAACACACCTGGTGGTAAAATAGAGGACCTTTTCAGATATTGTCAGACATCGAATGACATTCATTGATTGAACGATTGATGGTTTTCACTGACATCATTTTAAGCGTTTTTGTGGACTGCACAACAGCGATTACTTACAGTCAAACACAGACTGTGCAAAATTATGTCTGCAAATATAATACACTACAACTGTGAACCAAACATTCTGGTTTACATTTAAAAACATACCCAACCTCATTATATTTGCTTATTTTTTATTGTATTTACAAAACATAACACAATAATGAGAACTGATTGTCACATTTAGTACGTATGCATGGCTGGCCAAAATACCTGAGCAACGTTTGGCACATCAACCCACTAATAGCCAAGTACCCATTTTTAGAACTGTGAATACACAGAAAAAAACTTGAAAATAAGAAACTTGTGCAATGAGAATAACGATGAAATGATCTCCATAATGGCTGTGTAGGAACCCGCTGGTGTTGTCCATCACGACCCGCTCTGATGGGCCCTGTGTGCCAGCAGAGAGTGCAGGAGGATGCCTGTTGCTACGGACACATTCAGAGACTCTATGCCAGGGATCAGTCGCCCGGACGGTGGGATGGTCAGGAAGGTCTGACACTGTGGGAGCAATTTTCGAGACACACCCTCCCCCTCACCACCCATTACCAACAATGTAGGCTTGGTCATCTGGAAATCAGTGCAGCGAGTGACCACGGTTGAATGGTCCGCCGCCTGGGCTCCCACGGTGCCAACCACATGCCAACCCTGTGACACTTTCGACTTCAGCATTTTTTCAAGGCTTTCGTATCCATAAACGTCAATGACCTCCATGGCACCTGAACTAGCCTTGCTGACTACCGGTGTCAATGGACAGCTATTGTGGAGACCGGTGGCCACTCGGTCCACGCCAAGAAAATATGCAGAGCGCAGAATCGCTCCAAGGTTCATGGGATCTTGAACTCCATCCAGCACAAGCCAAAGGGGGATCAAACCACTTCTATTGACAGATGCAGTGCAGGCCGTCTCCTCTGTAAGATAACTCAGTGGGCTGGCCTGAAGACACACTCCTTGATGAACACGCCCAGCAGAAATCCGGTCCAGATGTTTCTTGCTGACTCGTTTGATCTGCACCCCACGTCTGTGGGCCTCCTCGCAGACCTTTATGACAGAGGTCCTGTGAGACACATCGCCCTCTTTCACTAAAAGCCTTAAGGCCTCTCTTCTGCCACTGGTGAGAGCCAAGAGACACGGAGAAACACCAAAAACGACCTCGCAGTTTCTGTCGTCCACGGTTGTATATGTCACTGGTGTTGTGACGCTCCCACGTACAGGCTTTTCCGAGTCTGCAGCGAAGTCCTCAAAACTTAACCTGGTGAGATCCGACGATGCTGTGCCTTTCTTCAGGGGTTTATTTTGCCCGCGATGCTGATGCTGATAACTACCTCCAGACCGCCTCCGGTCCAGCGACCCGTCGGAGGATGCAGCCGCCTTGCCACCCGCATGGCCGTGTTTTGTCGCGGCGCCGTCCTTTGAGCACGGAGTCGCACCTGCTGCGACCCGGTAAAGGGAGAACCGGGACCCGATGAGCCCGTTGCGGCAGCAGTACTTGGACAGCAGCCCCCCTCGTTGACACGCATTACTCCACAGCCCCATGTTTATCATCAGTACGATACAATGAAACGAACCAACGTGTGCAATTGCGTGGGGGGGGGGAAACTATCGGCGCTGCCCCCACTTATCCCAGGTCAATACGTGTTCCGGGTTGAAATATCGCTGTCAATGTGCATCTTTAGCAAGGTCCACAAACTTGTTTTTTTCCCACCGGCATTATCGTCTACCCGTTTCCTTCATGGCGGCCCGCACGGGAACAGACATGACAGACATGCGCATGCGCACTCCCTAAAGGGCAACTATTCATAGGTATATATCTATGGAAACTATTTACATGACGTCACGTCCGGGATGTGAAGTCAAGCCACCCCGATGCGGAAGTGGACAAAACAAAAACGTTGAAAACGTATCGTGTCGAAGTAACAACAACAAAATACGCCTGACACACAAAAAACGAAACTACTTGGCTTTTTGGTTTTTCCTCGAGTCGAGAGCACATCTGCTTCAAGGTAAGACTTTAACAACGGCAATGTTTTTGTTGTAAGGCGGATACGAGATGTGTGCCTTCCCGTAGTTTTGCTAGCTGTACGAGAATGGAGGAGAAAACAAATGTAGAAATGTTTAAATGCATTATACAGTAGTAGAAAGGAGTCGCGATAGTTGTAACACTTGAGTCAAACTTAAGCTAACGTTAGGCGATGTTGGGATTGATTTGTAGAAAAAAAGATTATAAACGAATCGCGATAGTTTGACAGTTGAGTCACCTTACTTACTAGCAAGTCAACTTGATTAAAGGTAATCACATTGGGGTCAATGCTGTCAACATAGCTAGACATGGAAACGTCCAAATAGCTGTTAGAGCCGGTGTCTTTATTTCATGGTTTCATGTGGGAGAAAACATGGGAGGATACTTTATTTATTTATTTTTTAATTTAGTTCCTTGTCACGTGACCGTGATGACTCGTACCTGAAACTATGTCCCTTTACTGGTTTTCAAAGATGGAGTTCCTCTTCGGGAAGAGAAAGACACCGGAGGAGATGCTGAGGCAGAACCAGAGGGCCCTCAACAGAGCCATGCGAGATCTGGACAAAGAGCGGCAGAAGCTGGAGCAGCAGGAGAAGAAAATCATCGCTGACATTAAGAAAATGGCCAAACAGGGACAAATGGTTAGAGAGTAACAGGTTTACGAAACCCAGTTCAGATGGAGCGTCGAGGGATGAGAATGGCAATTGCAATGTGTCACGAATTCGAGTGAGTGTGTTTTGTCACCATGTTGTTTTGTGTGTTTGCAGGATGCTGTCAAAATAATGGCTAAGGACTTGGTTCGCACGCGGCGCTATGTCAAGAAGTTTATAATGATGAGAGCCAATATCCAGGCAGTCAGTCTCAAGATCCAGACGCTCAAGTCTAACAACAGTATGGCAATGGCAATGAAGGGCGTCACGAAAGCCATGGCCACCATGAACAGACAGGTCAGTTTTTTGACCGTGCATAAGCATTTGTTTGAGTCCCGGGACAGAGCAAGAGAAAGACATTTATGTTAGATATTTATACCGCTAGTCGCAGGTTATTGCAAACATTTGTATCAGTGGATTTGTTACAATTGTATTTCCGCAGCTAAAATTGCCTCAGATCCAGAAGATTATGATGGACTTTGAGCGACAAAGTGAAATCATGGAAATGAAAGAGGAAATGATGAACGATGCGATAGATGACGCCATGGGTGATGAGGATGACGAAGACGAGAGGTGACCGATTGAGAGATGCCTTTTTTATTCCTACGTTATTGCTACCACATGATCACAAAATCAGATTTTACAAGTCAGTAATTCTGTTCTGTTCCTGAACACAGTTGAACACAATTCTGTTCCTGAATTCTGATTCTGATTCTGATTCCATGTACAGCGACGCCATTGTGTCCCAAGTTTTGGATGAACTGGGTCTCAATCTGTCAGATGAACTTTCAAGTAAGAAAACATTAGTGTGCTTGACTGACTTGTTTACAATGTATATAGTGTCTTTAATATATTACATTAATGGTATATATTTACGTTTTTACTGTAAGAATGTAAATGACGAATACTACCATGTCGTTTGCTTAGGTCTGCCAGCCACCGGAGGAAGCCTCTCTGTGGCAGGCGGGAAGAAGGCCGAGCCCCAGGCTGCCCTGGCAGACGCAGACGCCGACCTGGAGGAGAGGCTGAACAATCTGCGGAGAGATTAAACATGGCAACCTGGCAAATGAGTGCACTTTGGTCCCGGGTTTTTAATAACGGATATAATTATACTCAAATTTACCATCCAGATTTCTTTTGAAGGCTAGTGTTAGTAAATGGTCTTTGTAAAAAAACAAAAAAAACAATGGTATATGGCTTTTTGTGGAGACAGATTTACGTTGTGTAAAGTGTATCTTTTATCAACACACTGGAGAAACAGAGATGTGGCAAATCTCCTGTAAAATATTTCTGAAGGAAAAATATCTTATTGGAAATACTAACGTGTGTGTGTGTGCGCGCGCGTGTGTGAATACTAGCTGCCATTTGCATGACTTAATTTTACTTTTATTAACACTAATTAAAAACCAATTCTGAACCCAAAGTTGAAAGAAGGTAACACTGTGTCACTTACCATTTGATAAGTTTCACATATGATACTACACAGTTTGTACCTCAGGCTAGTTTCCGTGAGTCATTGTTGATTAGAATTTGTAAAGGTGTAATGTAGCAATATATCTCCCTGTTTTGTTTTTTTATTAAAGCATTTTATGCTGATTATTTATCATAGTAGCACAAATTATGACCGGGACAGACATAGGTGAGGATGGTTAGCAAATGGATATTTAATCAGCCTTGGGGGTTTTCTTGATAAATGGCTAATCAAATGACATTTTTACAAAAATATAATTGATAACTAATAAGCATTGAATGGATTTGGCCCTCACCGCACGGTGCCTGTTACATACGACCATTTAAGTGTATTATAGTTCTGTTCAATAGCTGATGAGTAGTCATGTTTATATTTTTGAAAAATATGTCCCGTTTTCTTATTCTTTATTCAATAAACGTTTCTTTTTCCAGGTTTGGTTAGACTATTTCTGTGCTTTGTACATTGTAGTTGAAGATTTTTGGAAACCTAAATCGTATAGACATTAAATTTGTTTTATTCCAAAACAATCAGAACTTTCAAAACTCAATTATTTTGCCAACATACAATCATAACAGAACAATATTTAAAGTACTCAACACTTAAACATTAAATAATAAAAAAATAACAGCCATGTTCTATGTACAGTTGTTTCTGAAAGCTATGTACAGACCATTCTATTTTTCCAAAATTAGCCTAAACATAATGCTTGTCGGTTATGTTAAAGAGGCGAAACACCATTTTCATATTAGTTGAGCAGTAAAAAGGCAAACAGCCAGAAATTCAACTGGGTGATTGTACTGGCAGCCTGTTCGAGCATACTTGGGGACAAAGCCAACATCTACAGCTAAAGAAAGACTCACTTTTCTAAACTGGTGCACTTGAATTTTGGATAATTGCATACTTTAGAGAGCAATGCATTCATAAGTAGCATAATAACTCCACAAAAGCATTGGCTTCAACAAAAATATCAAGAACAAAACTTTAAAAGTGTCCAGAACTCATGCGTTCAAAACCTAAAAACACTTTTTTAAATTCCATTGAACAGAGTTTACACTCCATTCAAAAAGATGTCATGTTACCAATTTATGGTCAGCTCTAAAAGAGCCCATGCAATTTACACAGGAAACCAAGCAAATGACAAAACAAGAACCAGAGACAATGGGCGATGGGTCAAATTTCCCACCCGTCTCGTATGGCGAGGTTGGAGCAGCCTTTGTTTTCAGCAAGTAAAAGTGTTCCCAGCATCTCATGCTTTGTTCATTATACTGCATTTACTTAACCTTGTATATTATAATTTTTTTAATTTCTGGACATGCAAAGCGTGGACCACAATTCCATCCACACTACAGTATATGCTCATAACCTTTTGTTTCATGTTGTGCACGCACAGCAAATACTATAGTCACTGTACAGCACATTACAGTCCAATTGAGTTGTTCGATGAGGCGAATACAGTTGGAAAGGGAGCAAGCACTGACTGCAGCAATGTTGCCTGAACTTCAAGTTTTTCCTTTGAGTCAAAATGTCAACGGAAATGTAAAAAAATCCTCTAAAGACCGCCAGGATTTGTCTCCAATTTTTGACTATTTGAATAGGCAATAATGTTTTTTTTTCAAGCAATACAATTTACACACAGTCATGTCATAAAAATCTATTTAGGATGGCTCAGATTTTACAAAATGTATTTCAAACGTCTCACAAGACATGCATATGCTTTTGTTTTTCCATTTGTAGAAATAAACCCAGCTGGAGGATGCTTTAACTTTACTAGCTGTTAACAAAGGGACATATCATGGGACATACCATGGGACAACACCTATTTAGTCTCCTTTTCAGACGTTTAAGGTGGGATACAATTTATCAAGGTTAATAAGTGGCACAGCCATTTCCAGGTCTGTATTGCTTTCCAGCACTTCGCTGGAGGTCAAGTGGTCTGTGACATTTAGACATTGTTAATTACTCTTTCACAGAGTGAGTGTTGTTGTAATAGCCAGGAACTGAAACAGGCCTTTTCTTTCTCTAGAGAAGAACAGGTAAGAGCTGGGAATTGATTAACATTGTTCCTTTGTTGCTGCTGTATCACTTTCGACAGGTCCGATGGGGTGTGTGTTTTTTGGGAACCTCGATGCGGCAGCGGCTTCGGTCGTCCAGCCAGGGCAACTCAAAGTTCCTGCAAAATTGAAACACAATTGACAATTTGAAGTCAAACCAATTAACAGTCTAATCATGCAAGACCTATGGGTTAGTTACATTCTACAAGTAAACATGTCAAAACCCATTTACAGCCACGCTGAAACTATTTGAACCTACTGTTGTGTGAGTTTTGGTAGTGGTCGTCCAAACGCCACCACAGGCAGGAAGGGGGTGATGACTATTGATTCAACTGGTGGTAAAGAGAAAAGGAGAAACGGCCATTTCCAGTGTTACTTATTACAACAAAATAAACAAACAGATTCATTGACCCACAACATTTTCACAAAGAGCATAGTAAACCAATCAGACGTACCATCTTCAGTGTCTGGGTAGAAGGAGGAAAGCTCTGGTTCGCTCTCTGGCTCTCTGACCTTCTTCTTGTTCATGCGCTGTTGCAAACGCTGAAACATGCGCTGCTCCCGAATCCGCTGAATATCCCATCTGTGTACAAATAAAAACACAGAAAAAATTAAGACGCCATTCTGCCATGTATGAAGAGAGAAGAGGACATTGATGATAAATGCTGTAGTGTCCGTCGTCACCCATCCAAGCGAACACGTGTGAGGGTGGGACTAACGGTGCTTATATGCGCGCACGAGGGCCGACCCCACGAGGACGATCCCCAACCCAGCTCTGCCCATCTTCGCGTCGGACCATGACGCATGGTGTGGTGTGCTATATATTCTTTTCATTTATTTTGATTTGCGAGGTGTGCTGAAATATTTTTGGATCGTTTTATTTTCTCTCCTTTTATTTGCGTGGCTCATTTGTTTTTGTAGTGTTTTTCGTTTGCGGGGTTACAAAAGGAAAGGCCTACATGGTTTAGTAAGGCTACCTTAGGAGATACGGTATGATACAATAATAATGGCAACAATGTCTAACCTTTTTAATTATATAATTATAGGAATGAAAGAATAATAACAAATCAAGCCATTAAGAACTCTATCCATACTCTGCGTGCATGGCGATGCATCTCAGACTCAAGAACGCAGTTATTGTATTTAGTGCAAGGCCTAGGCGACAGGCCTATATTGTACAATTTGAGAACATATTTGTTTGACAGAAATGTTATACATTTGGTATACTAAATATTTTGTATATATATATATATACAGACGGAACACAATTCTATTTCACATTTGGTGTAATCGCTTTTATCTGGTGAAGCTGGGTTTGGGTGGTGGTTCGCAGAACCAAGGTCAGATGGGAGCTCGCGTCTTCATCTCACACGGATGGGCACTCGCGTCTTTTGCCGTGCGATTTGTTTTTCGCACAGTGAGGGTGGATCCTGTAGTGAGTGACACATGAACGGTTCGTCATAGAACCATGGAAATAAAAAGGCATTTGCTCTGATACACACCTTTTCCTCCTTTTCTCGTCCAGCTCTAACTTTAAGTGGCGCTTCAAATATACATTGTCATCCAGGGCCTAGGGACAAAGAGCATTAGTTTAATATATTACAGGGGGTAACTACGTAATGTGTGATATTGTGGCAAATATGGAAGCCAAGTGACTGCTTGGTTGATTTTGTGCCTCACCTCTGGGATACTATTAGGATTGTCCACATCCAGGGGCTCTATACAGTTCTCTCTCCAGGAAGGAACTAAAAAAACAACAACACAATTTACATTATAAATTCATAAATAATGGCCCAATCAATATGATAAATAGCGATATTCATAAAAAAGGAACGGACGCATGTAATGGGTCCACTTACTGGCTACGTCTTCCTCCTTCTTCGGGGAGGTTTCTCTCAGCGGGGACAGGGGAGGCTGATGCCAGCAACACAGGTACATCTCTGTGGTGCACATGAAGGGCAACTGCTCCATCAGTGGGCACAACTCTGGTTCCTCTTTGCAGGTAAGCAGGGAGTCTCTCTCTTGGCCTAGCCTCACAGGCCCCGCCTTCTCTGGGGTCTCCTTGCTGCGCAGCTCCCGGTGATAGGGGGAGCCGGGCCGGATCTCCAGCTTCTGGGGGCTGGACTTGGGGCACTTGCCCCGAGACTTCTGGAGCTTTGGGTCCCCGAAGCAAATTTTCCTGTAGGGAATTACATCAAGTATTAAGTAATGGCTGCATAAGTTTTTTGTTTTTTTTTGAGTGGCAATCTCAAGATTTTCATGTAAATAAATGTCTGTTAAGTCACTATCATCAAATGAGATAACACAATGGTGATTGAGCCTATGGCCCACTGATAAAAACCCTTGCAATTGCCGTGTTATAAATGTTACAAACTACTGTGGGTAAAAAAATAATAATAATAAAAAAACAATATATATATATATCACAAACGGTGCACAGGTAGTGACGCGGTTTCCATCACCCAGCAGTGGTAGTTACGCCAGAGAGGGTAGACAGAGTTACTGTGTGTGAAGCGGTGGACAGTTTTTTCCGGTATCAGATTAGCTTGTTTTTTTCCGGTCTCAGAGGCCAACTGCCAATTGACTGATGTGACACAGGCGACACTGTTATGACCTCTGGGAAGCCATGGAAGTGAGGTCCAAAAACAACACCTGCAATGACCGCTTAACTGACATCTAAGAGATTGCCACTTCAATAGCGGACTCTGAACTCAATTTAACATTGATTTCACAATTTGTGGTTTGACAACCCTCAATAAAAAACAAGAAAATCCAGTCCATGCGTCATGGAGTTGGCCTTTTGTTACCTCTTCTGGCCCTTGCCGCCTCGGCTGAAGGCAAGAGGCGTGGCCTGCTCCGAAAGCGGGCTCTCCTCCACATCCATGTCCCACATGTCATCCTTATCGGGGGTCCACGGCTCCAGCGGCTGGAAGAGACGCTTGTCCCGGGGGTCCTTCTTGGTGAGCTGAAGGCGCCGCTCCATACGCTCGATCCGTGCCAGCAGCTGAAAACCAACGTGAAGAACAAGCGCAAAACCGTCACTTGACCACCGGACGAATACCTTTAAGTCTGCACGTAAACACTATTGAAAAGTGAAAAGGAAAAACCACATAATGTGTACACACCGTCTCCTTCTCGGTCTTCAGCTCGTCGATCTCCTTGTCTTTCGACTGGAGCTGCTGCTGCTGCTGCTCGATGAGGTCCAGCTGGAGGAGCAGGATCTGCCGCAAGCAGTTGGCCTGGGAGTGGGGGTTGGCGGGGGTCTTGCGGATGTTGCGCCACTTGCCCTCGGAGCTGAGCTCGATGGACGCCGTGCCCAGGACCCCCGGACCGACCCCCTTGGCGCTCTCGTCGCGTCCATCGGCGTCCTTGGCAGGGTGGTTGTTGTGGTGGTGGTTATTGTTGTTGTTGTTGTTGTGGTGGTGGTGGACGGCCATCTGCGGGTTGTCCATATTGTCAATGGGGAGAGGTTTACCTTTCACCGGGGTTCCCTCACCCCCCATCTGCCTGACTGGGGACAGTGTCCCCGCGGCGGCGGCGCCGTCCTCCTCCTCCTCCTGAAGAAGTATTTCTGCTGGGGGGTCTCTGCTCTGGTCTAAGCCCGTGGACCTGGCGGGGAGCGGGAGCGGGACCTCGACCCCGGCATTGAGCACCGCAGGACCCGCGGCGGCGGCGACCCCACCACCGATGCTTTTCTCCAAGGCGGCGGCGGCGTCGGCATTTAGCTTGAATCCCGGGTTAGGATACAGCGTCGGTCTCAAAGTCATGGCGAACACAGCGGGTTTTCATTCTGCATGCGTTCACAGCGGTGTGTGTGCGTCTGCGTTAACTGGGTTCCCCCCCACCCTTTTTTGTTGTCGTTTTGTTTTTAGACCTGCAAAATAGAGGTTGCATTTAGTTGAAAACACACACACCTGAGGATACCACAAATGGACGGGTTTGGACGGTGGGCTGCGCCAAAAGCAGCGCCGCCGCCGCACAGTCAACAACACATAGCATACACGCTAGCTAGGGGGGTTAGCTGAGCACCATAGGTGGGTCTCTCCCCCCTTTAATTCGCCTCCATGCATTATTATTATTTGTGTACAGAAAATAAAACCGTAACCAGGGGTAATCGGGAGTGGCTACGTAGGGACACAGGCGGCGGCCATCTCCTCCATTTTGGTTCTCGCCGAATTGATGGGAAAAACAATAACAGCCAAAGCTAGCATGCTAACGTTAGCTTAACTGTCTCCGCGGCGGCGAACGCGGCGTCGCTGCGAGACATTTGGGGAAAACGTCCACGTCGGAAGTGGCGTGGGGTGAAAAATAATGACGACGCGTTGGAAATGCAAAGAACAACACGTTTGTGGGATTGTTAAACCATACCTGCAAGTACCTTCTTGTTCCCTCCTCAAGACTTATTTAAAGCGCCGACTACAGCGCATGCGTAATGTGCACGTCTGGTCACAAGGCTGCCAGTAGAGGGCGCCAGAGGGACATGTCCTGTATTAGTATTCAGTCATAAAAGTAGGTGAAGCATTACATATCTACATATTTACATTTAATAGTCAATGATAATTAAGTCAATGATAAATGGTGCTAGATGAGTCACATGTATCATATGGATCATACAATGTAGGGTTTATCAGACAGCAAAACACTGCGACCTCTGAGACTACCCCGTTGATGTGTATAAAAACAAAACTCTTACATACTATGCTTTTATCCGCGGGTTATTACTTATTAATATTAAGATACTAATATAAACTTTATTTAACCACTGCATGCGGTCCCAGAAGGTGACTCTGGCCTACAGGTCCGCCACGGCGGCAGGGGGCAGTGCTGGCATTTATTTACTTCATAATACCATCGAAGAAGAAGTTTGCTTCCGGGTTCCCGGACAAAACAAAAACAAAACAACATCAAGCAATTCCCCATCGTCTGTTTCGATGTTGCACATTTCTAAAAGCGTGGCAACATGCTCAAACAGTTAACATTGTAATATTTGTTGTGCTAGTGCTAGTCTGTTAACGTAAGGACATTTTCCGCTGAGCAAGATGCACAGGAGGGGAGTCGGCGCCGGCGCTATTGCCAAGAAGAAGCTTGCAGAGGTGTGTTATATTATATTGTATTCAGGTCACCTCAATGTCGTATGATAACTTTGAAATACACACTTCATTGTTCTGTGTTTTTGTTTTTCAATGTAGGCAAAGTATAAGGAAAGGGGGAACGTCCTCGCCGAAGATCAAATAGTCCAGGTGAGAACATCTGTGTGCGTGCGTGTTTAGCAATGACCAGATGTATAAGCATATGTAGATGATGTAGCTAACCTCTCATTAATGAAGATATGATTTCATTTTGTCAGATGTCCAAACAGATAGACACCTTTAAGTCTCACCTGGAGGAGTTCGCCAGCAAACATAAACAAGAAATACGAAAGAATTCCCAATTTAGAGTCCAATTTCAGGAAATGTGTGCCACCATCGGAGTGGATCCACTTGCCTGTAAGGTCATTTTTCATAGCCTGCACACATGTGTCATTTATTTCTGATTTGATATATGTATTATACAAGAGATTCATTTCAATTTGTTTTTAAATTCTGACATTTTCCCCCTTTCACAGCTGGAAAGGGGTTCTGGTCGGAGATGCTTGGTGTTGGTGACTTCTACTATGAGCTCGGCGTACAGATTATTGAAGTGTGTCTTGCCCTAAAGCACAGAAATGGAGGTAAGTGTCACGCAGCCGTTGCTTTGTTTCCGAAGTGTAACTGAAGGGATCGGTTGATGTATTGTGTAATATCTGTTCAGGCCTCATTACGTTGGATGAGCTCCACCAGAGGGTGTTGAAAGGACGAGGTAAATACGCCCAGGATGTGAGCCAGTAAGTATTATTCTGTCTGTCTGTCTTTCTTAATGTCTGTCCGCCCGCCCCCTCTTACCCGATGGCTGACTCGCCAGATGGTTTCACAGAACCATCTGGG
Organism: Merluccius polylepis; assembly: GCA_027122575.1. Taxonomy (NCBI): domain Eukaryota; kingdom Metazoa; phylum Chordata; class Actinopteri; order Gadiformes; family Merlucciidae; genus Merluccius; species Merluccius polylepis. The sequence goes on from JAOPJH010000058.1 coordinate 9,072,478, forward strand.
AAGTCGTCCGTAGAAACTGTTTGGAAAAGGGCGGGTACTTTCAAAAAATACTTGGCAGGTGATTGGATGAACCATCTGTCTATCACAGGCTGACTTCAACCAATCAGATCAACAAACCATTGGACATAGTAGGAGAGCGAAAACATATTTTCCTTTGAGAAAAGCCATCAGTGTTGTTCTCTACTATGCCTTTACCTCTAGGTTTTGGGAATTGCCTCTTGGGGATGAATAACGTTTTTTTGAATTGTATTGAATTGGAGGAACAATCGCCCCCCCCCCCCACATGGTTTATCAATCACCTCTATACATGGCCGTAGCCAGCTATGAGGTCCTGACCTCGGTAATTATTTAAAAAAAAGTTAAATCATGTATTAAAGGTAACAACAAATCTGTGCTATAAAACTAATCACAAGTTGAAAACCCAGCTGCCTGGCAGCAGTGTGTACCTGTATGTGCAACTCAGTGCAAGTGTGCTGGTGCAACAATTAAAAAAACAAATTCTGTGGTTTGTGCCAAGTCACAATGGTTTGGGGTTTATCTTATTTCAAGACAGCCAGGTAGTAATTCAGACACTGATATGCAGTTTATGTGTAGTTTATAGCAGTCAATATTGTGTTTGTTGTACATAAATGGTTTAAAAAAAATTCTAAACCCCCCCCTAATGTGCTTCCCAGAGATGATCTGGTGAGGGCCATAAAGAAGCTGAAAGCCATGGGCAACGGTTTTGGCATGATCCCCGTGGGAGGCTCGTACTTGGTACAGTCCGTTCCCGCGGAGCTCAACATGGATCATACTGTGGTGCTGCAGCTGGCCGAGGTAAGGAGGTCTTTTTACGTGTGGCAACAGAGAGCATTGGGACACCAATACACAGAGAAAGTTATTGTTGAACCGAATATTAGATGTATTTATTTACTCATGGTCCAATCTTCAGTTCTTCAGCAAGATGTTTTAGCATTCTATAGTTACACTATAGTTATAAGACCTAGTTATACTAAAACTAGGCTATAAAACCAAGATGTATTATGTTGAAGAACGTCTTGAAGAGCTTGATTGTTTTGCTATGGTGTCAACTTACATTCTGACTTCGCTTTCTTCCCCCACCTGCAGAAGAAAGGCTATGTGACAGTGAGTGAGATCAAGGACAATCTGAAATGGGAGAGAGAACGCTCTTGCCACGTCCTAGTAAGTGACTCAGAGGGGAATTCCAGCCACTGCAGGCGGTGGTTACCAGGTTTCACTCGAGTGTTGAAGAAATTAAATCTTTTTGTTTGTCTACCGTCTCGTTCCTAGGATCACCTGCTGAAGGAGGGACTCGCTTGGCTGGACGCGCAGGCAGCTGGAGAACCTCAGTACTGGCTACCAGCACTGTTCTCTGAGCTGGCCTCCCGCGATATCACACCAGAAGAAGCCAATCAAATGACACCTTGAGGCAAAAGCATTTTATTAGATTTTGTTTTATAAGGACAGTTTGTCCCGGTTAAATAAGGGGGAGACTGGCTAAAGCGCACTTGATGGAGTACCACTTGTTTGTATTCTTGGTCAAGTCAACGCAAATACCTCTAGTCAGAATGCAATTATTTAATAATTGTATAACCTGCGAATAGTATGTCTTACTGGTCACTATTAAAAAGGAATTGGGTTTATTTTAAGTGAGTGTATGGTGTCCATTCAATATAATTACCCATTTTCATACTTGCTTAACTGCAGCATAAGTAACTGCAATATACAAGGTCAAATTTAATGTAAAGCAAATCCTGAACATTACAGAGGATACTATTCATTCTTTCCATTAAATGTTAGACATCAATTTCATTGACGTTTTGTTAATGATTTTCTCCAAAGTAACAGATTAGCAAAGTTATTAAGTGCATTGGGTTTTACAGCAGACTTTCTCTAGGAAGTTAGTGTGTAATTGTGAACACAATTACACTTTTAATTTCTGCGTCGTTAAAAATATAAAGCTATTCATAATTGACATGCAATCAACCCGATTCTGTGCAAAGTAAGCAGATAAGACACATTTTGCTGAACACCTAGTTATACAACTCCAAGTATGTCCACACAACTATACAACCAGATCATAACCCGTGGCTGTAGACATGGTCTTCGAACTCGGACTGCTCCATGTCGTCGCAGATGAGGGTGCAGAAGGGACACACTCGGTGGCTCTGCTCATGTTGCTCCAGCTCCTCCTGTGTGATGCCAGGGAAGCACATGTGGCAGTTGCGACACACCATGCGCTACACAGACAGAAATAGAAAAGGAGGAGAAGAAGACACACTGTTAGTCATGCGACGTAACAAAATAAGGGCACAGGATTAGGAAAGCCTCAAATATGTAAACAGCAAAGTGGGGGAGCAGGAGAGTCTTCTGGGTTTGTTCCCCAATGGCTGCTGCAGCCTACCTGGTTGTATCATTGAGCGAGATGCCTTATCCCTACCTGCTCCATAATGATTTAAGTAAGCAATATAAGCGTTGTGATGTCAGTGTCCCTGTTATTTTTCGTATGAATTTCGCGTACACATGTTTGCCCTAGATTAATGATTATGCAGATACTGCCATAAACAAGGAAATAAATTCACTACATCAGCAAATGTCTATTATTTACATACCCTTTCTTGTGTGTTTGGACCCCTTCCTGTGGAAAAAAACAACCAGTGTGACTTGATTACACACGCAACGCAAAGTGCAATGTTGTGTTCTTTCACAATTTACCCCCCAAAAAGTTAACATTTTACAAGAGTAAACATTAACTAATTGGCTTGTGAGTGAAGGAGTGCTTACCTGTGATGTTTTGTGGCTCCTCAAACTGGAAAAACTCTGGAAGTGTGTTTTGCTCTTGCCCATGAGCAGGGCTCAACGTGTTGCGGGGTGGTGGGCAGTCAGCCTGCCACTCGGGCGGTGAGCAGGCTGCACTCTCTGCAGCGCGAAGATCCATCAGTTCTCTGCGGAGCTCTTCAACGTTTATCCTCAGCCGCTGTGAATGAATGAAGTTCAAGTTAGAATCACGATGGCTGACGCATTACCTTTTATATTATATTTGATATATATATATTTTTTTTTTAGTCACTATTATTACACTATTTAGTACTTGAGGAGACACTTTTAACCAAAGCAACTTAAAGGAGCAGTAGGCAATATTTCAGTAAAAATTATCAAATTACTCAGAACATTACAGCAGCTATCTGTAAATCCAATGTTCTGCAAATTATTCTTTTTTAATTCTACACTATCATTAGTGCCGTATGACTGTGTAGTAGGCTGTCAATGTTTAACCCAGCAGCCAAAAAACAACCAATCAGGGCTCGTTTTGTAGCTACCGATCAAGAAAATTCTCTCAAGTTCTCAAGTTCCTGGTTGCCTTCCTCTGCCCAACAACGCTGATCTGGGTGTCTTTTCAAATTTGTTTGTGGAATTTCCTATAAATCTCCCCTACTTCTCCTTTAACATAATATCCTACATTATCCTTAAACTTTGTCTAGAAAGAAACATCCCATTATTTTTTACCTGGTTTTCTCGCACAAGCTCTTCTTTCTCTTGGTTTTGGATCTTTAGCCTGTTCTCCCGAAGCTCAACGATTCCATTGATCTCTGCAATGTCTGCCTCTTTTTCCGCTATGATCTCCTGTGACTCTGCAAGACGCAACTGAAAGAGAAAACAAGTGAGACAAGAGAGTGACAAAGGAATCGTACAAACAACTTGAAATGAAGATTCTGCACCACAGAGATACAGCTGGACAAACGTTAATACGGACCTTTAGTTGGATGCTTTTTTGTGTGATCCGATCATTTTCCATGGCTGCGGTATGCAACTGCTCCTTCATGTCGAGCAGCACTCTCTCGGCTTCCTCTGCACGCTTCCTCGAGTCCTTAGACTCCTTCCTCTCATTGGCCAGTTGTGTCCGAGTGTTTTCTAACTGGCCAATTATGGTGTTGCATTGTGCCTTAGGTGCATCAGAACAGAAAGGTAATTTAGACATGCTGGATAATCTGCACAATATGTAATGCAACAAGAGGAAATATTTCAATACTATTAGTGAACATGTTTTTTGTCGATTTACTTCGCTATTTTATATTTAGCAGATGCTTTTCTCCAAAGTTCTGAGTTATTTTTTAAGATCATTCTCCAAGACCAAAGGTAATGTCATTATGTTTCATCTGGGCGTCAAACACCCTAGCCACTACGCTATCCCGCCCCCATGCCGGATAATCTGCACATGTCCTGCAACAAAAGGAAATATCACATTGCTACAATATTTCTTCATTGATTTTACCTTATTATCCTGATCTAGGCGGTTGAGACGGGACTCCTGCTGGGCGAGGCACTTGCGCTGCTCCTGGTTCTCGCCCTTCAGCCGCTCCATGTCGAGGGTGAGGCGCTTCAGCTGGTTCAGCTCAGCAGAGAGCTTTTCTTTATCCCTCTCACTGAATTTTAGGTCCACCTAGAAACGGTGGAGAAACTACAAGCTGATACAATCTACAATCGGCCACTCCAAATCCATGGAGTTTATTTGCATATCCAGATAGGACCCACATTCCTCTAGTGATTGTGGTGTGGTGTAAACACAGCTGAATTCATTTGTTTACTTGTTGACCTTTTTGACATTAGTTAAGTGCAGCTCAGCTCTGTTCACAGGCATGTTTTAAATTGCACGCCACAGTTTGTACCAATGCCATCTTTCCTTATTGTTATTATTTATTGAGATGTAGAATACAGTAGTAAAGTACCTCAAGGACCTGAATCATCTCTTTTAGTCTGATCAGCTCCTCCTCTCCTCTGACATTAGGTTTGAGCCTAAAAACACACAGAGACATGTGTTAATGCCCCGCCCCCTCTAAAAATAATAACCAGCAAGTGAAAATAATGCATGATATATCTTAGCATTTTTCTTTTGTCATGGGTGTATTCTAGACCCACAAGTGTCATTAGTCATTAGTTAACGACTCAAAAAAAAAAAGAAAAAAAATGTATTTACCAATATTGCATCAACAATGTCTTCATGTACTGTTAAAATCATTGAGCTCTATTTCATTGAGCTAAACTCAATGAGATAGTAAGCCATTAAAACAAACATTAATTACTATTGAAAGATTCGTTAATTCATGGGCTCTGCGACCCCCTCAAAATGCCCTCGCGGCCCTCTTATGGGTTGCGACCCGCCGGTTGAGAATCGCTGTTCTAGACGTCCATGTTGTGTTGTCATGACTCACTCTGCAGTCTCCTCACTCTTCAGTCTTTGCTGCTCTAGCTCCACCTTTAACTGGTTGATCTGGATGACAGCCTGGTCATATTTCTCCTGGAGCTCTGCCTCAGACTACAGATGAATTGTGATGAAAAGACACATGGAGAAGACAAACATGATGATGAGACACATGGAGAAGACGCGCGGAATGGGAGAACTGATGCGAACCAGAGGGAGAACGTGAGACCATTGGCCGGCTAAAAGGGTCTAACATGATCTGTCAAATAGATCCAATTCACTTACAGCTGTATTTATCTTTGGTTTTCCCTTCTCACTGGCATTGTGCTGATCATGCTCCAGGTGGTTTTTGGTTTGGATCAATATCTCCTCCTTGAATGGAGACACATTAAAGTTAAGGCTCCATCATGGAGATGTTGATTAACAACATGCAGTCTCAACATAATGCTCGGAAACAAACCATGAGTCGCTCTGCTTCTTGCCCTTTCTCTTTCAAAGAATGAGCCATGCTTTCGTTTTGTTTCCTCGCTTGGTTCAGTTCCTCCATGAGTTCCCGTTCCCTCTTGTCTCTCTCTTGGTTCTGTTCCTGTTGGAAAATAACATTCATAATGTATTTAAAATATAATTAACCGCCATCAAATACAGGAAGGATGATAAAGAAATGTGAAATGTTAAGATAAGCAGACCTTCAGGCAGTCCACCTCCCGCTCTTTCTCCTGCAGAGCTCTCTGAACGCTGTTGGATCCCATTCTCAACTGCTCCAGCGCCTCCCTCAGCTCCGCTTTCTCTCGTGCACTTTGATCCACTTCGTTCTGAGTTAATATGGGGCATTTTATGTCAACATTCATCTTTGTTTGACTTAGAGGTCAGTATGCAACTATGCAACTTTATTTTAAGCAGCAGGCATTGCTTCTTTTTTATTATCTTGTTATACATTTATCCAGCACTCCCTAAACATTTTTAATGGATAGTTTATTGTTGATAGTTTAGCTGTGTACCTAAATACAAATCCTTATATTGATTGCCAGCTTGCAGGGTCCAAAAACTAACTTTTACAATTTTGTCTTTTTACCTACCAGAGTGGGAAAAAAATGTACTGGCCAAGCAATCCTCTTAATATGCACCCCTGCATTGTTTTACCTGCCAAATGGTCAAACCCAGAGCCAGTGAAAGAGCCTCTTTCAATGGCTCTGGTCAAATCTATCCACCATTGGCTGGTGGCAGGTTTTTTAATTTTTGACTTATTTCCAATTTCATTGCTGATCTTTTTTTTGTGTGTGTGTTGGTTTTGGCCCACTTCTACTTTCATACCTGTGTTGTTACCACCACCAGGTCCGCATCCAGGCTGCAGTCCATGCTCTCCACGGGGGGCTGGAAGCTGAAGGGCGTGCTGGCCCCCCGGACGTGGCCGGCGTGGTCCACGTAGCAGAACTGGTAGAACTCGGACTCCTCCTTGGGCAGGTAGTAATCTGACCACAAGGATGGGGAGGATGAAGGAGGAAACCCCCCTGCAGGTATATACCATACACATAATAAATATCACACCTGCGCATGCGCAACGCACTCACCACGAAACAGGGATTGCTTCCTGGTGGGCTCCTGCTGGGCGGGCTCTAGTGGGGGGTCCACCCACATAAAGTTATAGTAGTCCCTGGTCACGCTCCAGCCCACCTGCGGGGGGGGAAACAATAAATGCAAGTATAATGTGACCATGCGTCGGGTAAGCGGGGCGCGATATTTTTTTCCCCAGGATGGTAGGGGAAGGTACCGCCTTTTTCGCCTCTGATTGGCTCGAAGGGCTCTCGCCTGATTGGTTATTTGATTTGGGATTAGGGTTAGGGTTGGGGTTAGGTTAGAGTTGGGTTAGGGTTAGGGTTAGATTTAGGGTTTGGGTTAGGGTTAGGTGAGAGTTAGGGTTAGGTTAGAGTTAGGGTTAGGGTTAGGTTAGAGTTAGGGTTAGGGTTAGGGTTAGGTTAGAGTTAGGGTTTGGGTTAGGTGAGAGTTAGGGTTAGGGTTAGGTTAGAGTTAGGGTTAGGGTTAGGTTAGAGTTAGGGTTTGGGTTAGGTTAGAGTTAGGATTAGGGTTAGGCTTAGAGGGTTAGGGTTAAGGTTAGGGTTAGAGTTAGGTTAAAGTTAGGTTTGGGTTAGAGTTAGGGTTAGGGTTAGGGTTTAGGGATAGGGTTGGGTTAGAGTTAGGTGAGTTAGGGTTAGGTTAGAGTTAGGGTTAGGGTTGGGTTAGGTTAGAGTAAGGGTAGGGTTAGGTTAGGGTTAGGGTTAGGCTTAAAAGTGTAAGGGTTAGGGTTAGGGTTACTAACCCTAAATCCTAAACCTAGTACCGTTGGATCGACTTGGTTTACTTCTGTTGTAAAGACACAATCAAAACAGACCAGCCGACAGCCTGCCGTGAACGTGAGATGACGAGATGTTTCACGGCCAAATCAAAACACCAATCGGACGAGAGCCCTTCCAGCCAATCAGAGGGGGAGAAGGGCGGTACATTTGCTCACCTTGAACACGCCCACCCAGTCCCTGGCGTTGGGCCTGAAGCCCGCCTCCAGGGTGTAGCGGCAGGTGACGTCGCTGGACCTGATATAAGTTTTGGGGATGTCGTTGAAGACGACCTGGGAGAAGGACGACGGCGACGCCATCGCTGCAACTGCACACACACACACGTACACGCACGCCCGCACACACGCGCGAGCACGCCCACATTGAGATCACAATTCAGACCCAGACATAGATATATATAGGTACATAACATAACCTTAACCTTAACCACACACACACACACACACACACACACACACACACACACACACACACACACACACACACACACACACACACA
>JAOPJH010000058.1:9155650-9175174 GCA_027122575.1 Merluccius polylepis
CACACACACACACACACACACACACACACACACACACACACACACACACACACACACACACACACACACACAGCAACGTCTTACACTACACCAGAGTTCTTCTGCAGTTTCTTCTTGAGCCAGACAAACTCGCTGTAGCGCCGTCGCACACATGAGGTCTTGGCTGTGAAGGACTTGCTGTTGGTCTGAAAGGAAGGAAGGAAGGAAGAGAATTAATCGTTGTTACAAAACGATGATTAGTACAGTAACGATACTCCAGTCGAGCGGTGCAGGAATGAGTCCTGAAAACCGGAAATCCGTTAGCATGTTGGCACTTCCGGTTCCCTTGTCTCGAAGTCAATGGGATTTTTTTTATGGGTTTTTGGTTTGTTTTTGTTTTTTTAATACTATTGCACTACTTGCTGCAATTGTGAATTACATTTGAAAAGTAAGTATACAAGGCTGCCTTCGGTGCCAACTACACAGGTCATGAGGGAAAACATTGAGCAATGCCATCAGCTGTATTTTCACCCCCACGTTTTGACAAAGTTTTTTTTGTCACATACACACAAAACACACAGTGACTCACAGACCGCAGGTGTTGTAATGTGTGCGTAACCTGTGTGTTTTAGATTTCTGGCTGGAAATGAACCTTTATCTCAGGGAAAATATCCGTGCACATCCGGGCTCCCTTCAGGCTGCATTCCAATAATAATTTCTAAAAACCGTTGGGGGAGGACTCTCATTCTCAAGCAGATGAACAAGTGCCATTCCACACGAGGTGAATATTAGAGTTGTTACTTCAGCACGGGTAAACCTCCATGTCGTTTCAACATTTTATGGAAAACCATCACCACTAAGAAAAATAAAGTACATTTCCAGGATTTCGAATGACAATTCCAACAGCCTGGTTTTAAAATGTGTCTTTTAATTGGAGATGACTCATAACATCTGTGCCCATATGCTCCACGCTCAGCCCCTCTCTCTTCTTCAACCCACTTTCCTGTCTCTCTTCACTCTCCTGTTTGTAAAGGCATACACATGTATATTTAAAAAAAAGGTATAACTTATGACATATTGGTTTGAGTTAAATGTGTACGAAACAGACATAACGGTGGACAATGGTAAACTTCTACACTTATTGGAACAAGGGAAGAGATAGACGGTTCTTGCTGGTAACCTTCCTCCACCAAGAGTCCAGAATGTGTTAAAGACACCAGCTGAACGACTGTGTGAAGGAAACCTGCGTGATAATCCAGCTGTAGTCACACAGATAGAAACAGACTGCTGGCCTGGCATTCATCACTAGACAGGAGGTCGTGCACTGGCATCACTGCTCCATTGTGCGTCATCTGGTCCTTTATCCTGTCATGCCGCCGCCCACTCCCCCCCCCCCCATATTATTGAATAATTAGGATTTAACAATTAATAAAGTAATTAATTTGGATGCATTTTAAATGGGACTGAACTAGGGGGGGGGGTAACTTTTGAACCACTGGGGCAGGATTATACTGTGGTTAGTGTGTTTGACTCCCAGTCTAAATGTGCTGGGTTCGAACCATGGAGAGCATTACAGGTTTGAGCCACGGCCTATAGGCATCCTTGAGCAACACATCATCAGCTCGCATCTAAAGATGACCAAAAAGTAAAGCAGTGATATTGCACCTCACATCCCTTGGCCCACAGACAGCAACAACATAACCAGGCCCAGAACAACCAAGACGACCACTTGTCAATAATAATTTCTAAAAACCATTGGGGAAGGACTCTCATTCTCAAGCTGATGAACAAGCGCCATTCCGCATGAGGTGACTATTAGAGTAGCATGAGCAAATGTGACTCAACCAGCGCACCATTAGTTGACTCAGAGAGGAAGAAACCACTTGTCACGCATGTCTCGACCCTGGATCACTTCTGCTGACAACACAAAACAACCCCGCCACCAACCCACCTAAAAACTGCCTCAAAACTCTGTCCCCACAAAACTCTCATTTCAACTTCAATTTCCCCTCGTTTGAATATTCGCATCTGAATTCAACTTGCACGCCGCTTACACCAACTAAGACTGTCACGGTGCAAGCGAAGCATTTGCTATACTCACGTGAAGGAAGATCTTGAAGTCCACATGCGGGTTCCAGGAGCCTTCATTCTGGACCCGAGGGTCTTGGACCCTCACCGCAATGAATTCCTGGAAAAGGGAGGAGGGGTAGAAAATACAATTAGTCACGTGTCCAATCTAAAAACAACAACAAAAAGATGCACATGTGGAAGTCATAACAAGGTTATCCTTGAGATTGTCACTTGTTGTTGTTGTCGTCGTCTTGGGAACCCTGGATTATCGTACTTTTTTTAGGGGGGGGGTATATAACACTGAAGCTGTATTGTTTCAGCGATTGTTTAGGCTTGTTTACCGTGAACCGTAGCGCGCCGTGTCAGCTGACCAAGGAACTTGTGGTCTGAAGAAATGTGGCGTGTGGAGGTATGAATGCATGCAGTATGAATGAGCACAGGTTACTTACATCGTCTTCTTGATTCTCGATCATCGTACCAGAAACTGCATTGCGCAGGAAACATCTACAACGCTAAAGAAGAGGAAATTGGTTTGTGGAGGAAAATTGTCTACAAAATTGGATTACAGTTCATCCAAAAACAACCATAAGTGGATTAGGGAGTTATGTTAGTAAGGACCTCACCAAAAGCCAGCCAAGATAACATTGGCAATGTAGGCTATATCCTACTCATTGAAACAGAAATCGTATAGCCTATTTGCCTACCCCAGGTGACATCTCACTCAGGTCTTTATATCTTCAACGACATTGACATGTGAATGCAACAAAACAATATTTGTTGCATTGTAACTATGACAATGCAACAAAACAATATTTGTTGCATTGTAACTATGACAATGCGCTTAGGCTACGAAAGGCAGCTGAAACCACACACGCAACTTCCCCTAAAGACCCTCTTTATCTAGTCAGCATACTGGATATTTTTCCAACTATGCGTGTCTGTCATCCTCGTAGGTCACGTCATGTTATGTTTCCCCGTCTGTAGACCGTAGCGACCCTCCCCGAACCGTATTCTGGGTTAGATTTCATTCAGGTAAAAAAAAGTGGAAAGTTTCCAAATCCTTTTCTACCAGGAGATTATAGCACAAGCTATAGCTGTCCTCAGATATTTGCAGCGTCTGAGTTGCATTTCCCTTAAGACTGTAAAAATAGCTGAAACCACAAGCCAGGTGTGAATGTGAGGCGTATGTGACAGCAGTCAGGTCGTGAAACAGCCAGTAACGTTTTCCTGTCATTGATAATCGTTTCTCGGCAGATAAATGGGTTGACGTTGAAGTTAAGTTTAGGACGCAGGGCTGAAGCTTAGGACGCAGGGCTGAAGTTTAGGAAGCAGGGCTGAAGTTTAGGACGCAGGGCTGAAGTTTAGGACGCAGGGCTGAAGTTTAGGACGCAGGGCTGAAGTTTAAGATGCAGGGCTGAAGTTTAGGATGCAGGGCTGAAGTTTAGGCTGCTTTTTTTGCTGTGTTGTATTTGTATTCAACGTGTCGCCCCTGTCAAGTCATTTACACTTAATTAAATGTGTTGCAGTGCTAAATACAAAATACTTTTTTTTTTTTTAAATCCAACTTAAAGTTAAAACGTAAGCAGCCCATAAACAGACATAAATTGGGTGGGGGATGTGTAATTGATCCTAAAAAAAAAAATTGCATCAATCCGTCCCATTAAAAGTCATCAAGATGCCGACTAAGTGCCTCCCAGACAGACGTGGATCAAATTATCATCAAATTATGAAATGTTTTGAGTGAACATTTGGGCCATTTTAGTATTTTTTTTCAGCGTGGTGATTCAACATTAAATGGTACGGAGACAAACTCAATTTGCCACCACGCTGTAAACGCGTGACTGTAATTTTGTACATTTTGTTTTTTTGTTAATGTAAATTCACAGACTTAATGTAAACAAACTCGCGAGGCGACGGAAACCAGTTAACTGGACCGAGACCTACTCCCAATTCTCCCATATTATGTTATATTATATACATATATATTAATAAAGTATTCAACCAGGTCATGTCAGTAAGTAAGTAAACACGCTCCCACGACCCGGATTAGACCGGTCTTGGACCTGGGTTTTTAGTCCCTTTAAAGCCTCTACCTCTGGACTTACTTTCACACACACCGGGCCTGTCGTCTGCCATGGTCCCCCCTGGTCCAAGTCCCGTCCTCCCCGCTGTCCGCCGGCTGTTGTGAGTCCAGCAGGGAGGCTCCTCCTGGGTCCTGGGGTGGGTTTGTTTTTTTGTGCAAGTCAGGTCCACAGGCGCATGACGTCATGCACACGCTTACAGCTACTTCCGGGTTGCGTACGCGTGCGTGGTGGGGGAACAGGGGCCGGCGTCGTCCTGTGTGAACAAAAACACAACTATCCATGGTTAATGGTGATTAAACATGTTCAAATTCAGCAATCAACCAGTGGATAAATAAAGTACACCATTAACAACAACAAAAATTGAATTTCGTTTTACAGAGTGAACAACACACGCCATTGGGAGTACATTGAACGTGTAGAGATGGTGAGACAGACTGAATCGGTATTAACTGCATCGTCGATATTGGCTGCCATGACAACACATGTTCCCACATACATTGTCCACGTATCACGTCTATTAATGAGAAGTATGTGAACGGTACGATGCGATACAATGCTACTACTAGTACTACTAGTACTACTAGTACTACTAGTACTACTACTACTACAACGAAGAAGAAGAAGAAGAAGAAGAATCAGTAAAAAAAAAAAAAAAAAAGTAGAAAAGAAAAGTAGATGCCAGCACATAGGCCTGCACATTAAAACAACAAGCAACGACACTTCACAACTCGGCAACAAACAAAAATACATTTAAATACATACTGACCTATTGGACAATAACACCATCAACACAGCAATAAATAAATACATAAATAACTTAATTGAATTACATTAATAATAATAATAATAATAATAATAATAATAATAATAATAATAATAATAATAATAATAAACAAATAAATGAATGAATGAATGAATGAATAAATAAATAAATTACAAAACAACAGCTTTCCCATTACATTCAAAATCTCCATTTCACCTTTCGCTCGCGCACCGAGTGTGTATATGTGTGTATGTATGTGTGTGTATATGTGTGTATATATGTGTGTGTATATGTGTGTGTGTGTAGAAGTGTATATATATATGTGTGTGTGTGTGTGTGTGTGTGTGTGTGTGTGTGTGTGTGTGTGTGTTAGTTAGTGTTAGTTAGTGTTAGTGTATGGGGGGGGCGTGCTTGCTCTCGGCGCGATCAGGAAATCCGTCCACCTTATGTTTTGTGAATCGGTGCGGCGCGCGGGGCTTCTCCTCCTTCTCCTCCGCTGCTCGCGCCAGACGAAAAAAGGGGGCGGAAACGAACCGTCTAGCGCGAGCGACCCATCACATTTTTTTCAAACACAGTCGTTATACCAAATAATAATTATAACAACACACCGGTCCCTGCGGCCGGGAGGCGGACAGGATTTGGTTTTTCTACTGTTTCTTTTTCGGGGGCTTACACAATATTAAACTGTGCAGACGTAGCTTGGGTGAGTTTCATCCCATCTCTTCTTTACCTCACCCATCCCCCCTACCTCCCTCCCACCATCCCCCTTCTTAAACATGTGTTGTTTCGGTAAGGCTACCGTTAAACGTCGTCTGGACGTCGCGTCGATATCGATATCGTTATCGATCCGCGGCTCTCGGTCCGCGCTGGTCGTTTATTAACGCGGCTGCCCAGGCAACGGCACACGGCAACATGGAGGAGGCGCAGTGCTCCCATTCCCGGGGCTTTTTGTCGTGTGTGTGTGTGTGTGTGCTTAACCGAAATTAACCCGCAGCCAGTATTAAAGCTACGACGGTATCAATCGATCGGAATTGACACCGATTCCGATATCGATTGATAAGTTACGAGTGTTAATCGTTATGTAATGATCTCTTTTTTCCGCCGCCAGGTGTTGCAAGCGTCCCATTTTGGTCATTTTGTGCTTCGTGCTTATATAGTGACTGAATGTAACGTAGCATAAAACGATGCTATGTGGGGTTTGTTCTTGTTGTTGTTATTGTTGTTTTAGCCTCGTCGTTTTATTCGCGTCTGTGATTTTGAGCGAAAGTTTTTTTTTTTTTTTTTTTTTTTTTTTTTTTTACAAACGTGCATAACTTTATTTAAACGGCAGTCACCCGTTCGTCCCTCCCTACCAAACCACTTGAAATATGCAGCCCTCCCCCTCCCCTCCTTTTGAAACACAAGACACTGAGTGCACACAATAACAACAAAAGGGTGATTTTATTTTATTTTTTGTTGACAATGCAGATGCCTTTACAATATAATAGTGTCGTATGAAGGATAAGCGAACCCCCCCGCGTTGCCTCGTGGAGCAACAACAACCAGTAGGCTCACAATGGCTGCTCTGCATCGTCTCCAAAAAAAAACATGTCACCCGTGTATCTTTGCAATAAATCCCACTCTTTTTCCAATGCTGTTTCCTCCTCGCCTCGACATCGTGCTACAATCTTGACGTTGACCAGGAACCAGGAACCTGGTCCAAAGGTCTACCTGATATGAGCCAGACTACAGAACCCTCTAGTGATGGCCCCACTCTTACAGAAGGTTTTATACATCATTATTTTCTTAAAAAAACAAACACAAAAAAAACCCTTTTCATTTCAGCTGTCCATGGTAAGGTGTATTCAAGGGTCAAGAAGTGTTTTTTGACCCATTTGTCACAAGCGTCCATCGTTGTGGTGGTGTCCAGTTCTGTTTTTGCTACTAGTGACCCATAAGTCCTTGTTTCGGGGCAAAGGACACCCTTTAAGCCATTTCAACGATGGGTCACAACACCTGGAAGCATTAACCATGTCTAGTTGAAGCCGCAGGGCCTTGGCTCGGGGGGAATTGACCATTGTCCCGCTCGCTCCCCGCTTACAGCAGCCCCCGTCCAGGCGGAAAGCAAGATGACCTCCGTCGAGAAGAAGGAAAAGAAGGCGGACGACGTGCCGGGAGAGGAAGAGGAGGAAGAGGAAGAGTACGTGGTGGAAAAGGTGCTGAATCGACGAGTGGTGAAGGGGCGCGTGGAGTATCTGCTAAAATGGAAAGGCTTCTCAGAGTGAGTTTGGGTGATTTTTATTATTCATAACTTTTTGCCTTGAATGTCTTTTGTCTGTTCCCACTGCCAACGTTTGGAGTAGGGATGCACTGACGCCACTGTCTCACTGCCCATGGTGATTCTAACTTCTCACGGTCTATTGCGTTCACTAATATCATATGTTAGCCTGCTGTGGAACATGCTATGGGGCCCATATCAAATACCACTGTTGGTGAATCCCTCGTTTGGTCACATGTCATGTTCATTTATGGAGCCATTAATCATCGTTCATGACCCTCACTGCCATAAAAGGTCAAGCCACCCACGCCACAGAGTATGTTTGCAGCTGGAAGATTCTCGAATACTGTTAGTGTAGAACAGATCCATATTGGAGAAGCCAGTATATACTTTTACTTACAGATTATCCATATCTCTCTCTCTCTCTCTCTCTCTCTCTCTCTCTGTCTCTCTCTCTCTACACCAACTAAAAGGTCGTAGCTTGTAAGCTTTGACGTCAGCTGCCCTCACAAGAGCCAACTGATTCATTGCAATGACATATGTATAACCAACAGAAATGCTGTTTTCCCAAGAACACTATTTAAAACAACAACAACCATGCTTTATGTGAGATTTTCCCTGCAGCCATCACTTTTGTTAAAAATTAGATTTGCTCGACTTTTTATTCGACCAATTGAGAGAAAAAAAGAAATCTCGTGGGATAGTTTTTACTTTTGAAGCTCAAATAATTGTGGACAGAATTGATGGCTGCAGTGAAAAAGTTACATAGTGGAGGTTTGAAGAAATATTTAAAAAGCTAGCGATTAAAACGCTATGTATTTCTCTATTAAATGTCAACCTCTATCACAGATTTGCTGAAGAAAACAGGCATGACATCAGACAAGAGGGGACATTTTCAAAGAGTAATCAAACACAAAAACAAACCTCAGCCCAAGCACAATTTGGTGTTTGTCACTTTCACGGTGGGTGACATAGACTGATGGCCGGTCACAACAATATATGACGATATGTCATCGTATCCCAGCCAATCACAACGAGCAATCGCAATATCCATCGGTGACCTGATGTTGATACTGAGGTTGATACTGAGATGTTGATACTGATATTGAACCTAGACTTTGGTTACCTAATGAATGGCTCTGAATGATAATGTTTCATACAGTGACGACAACACATGGGAACCGGATGACAACCTGGACTGTCCGGACCTGATTGCAGAGTTCCTGCAGTCCCAGAAGTCAGCCCACGAGGGCAAGAGGAAGGCGGCCGGGGGGGGAGACGCCGACGGGGACGATGGCAAGTCCAAGAAGAAAAAGGAAGATGTGAGTCCGACCCCCGTCCGGGACCAGTCCGTATCTTAGTGCCCCATTGTACTTCTCGAGTGTTGTTGACTTTAAGATGTAGGCAAGTCTGTCCCGAGATACGGACTTCATGTCTGCCTCCAGTTTTTTATGTATGCATTATTGATGCATTTCTTCTAGACATCCAGTCTTTTAGAACCAGTGTGACCTTGTGTACAATAATGTTTGCAAGTGAAGGAAAAGAATGATTTGAAGGCCACTGGGCCTTTTGTAAATCACATAGCACCATTTAAATGAAAGTTTGCTGCAACATTTGTGGCTCTAACAGTGTTAGACAGCTCTAATGTGCCATCCAATGTAGCATGTGTATCGATTTGACTTGATCTTATCGTTTAGCCGGAAAAACTGAGGGGCTTCGCACGTAGCTTGGATCCAGAGAGGATCATCGGCGCTACAGATTCGACGGGAGAGCTCATGTTCCTCATGAAATGGTGTGTAGTGCTGTCGTCCCTATTATTAGTACACCTGACTCTGTAACCTGAATAATCCCACCGATAATTTCTTTTTTTTTACCCCAGGAAAAATTCGGATGAGGCCGACCTGGTCCCAGCCAAGGAGGCGAACGTCAAGTGCCCTCAGGTGGTGATCTCCTTCTACGAGGAGCGGCTCACCTGGCACTCCTACCCCACAGAGGAGGAGAAGAAGGACGACAAGAACTAGCCAAGGAGGTGGAAGAGGAGACGTGGAAAACGAAAACAAACAAACAAACAAAAAAAATGGTAGTTTCAGTAAATTTAAAGCAGACCACATTGGACTCCATTTGTCCCTTTTGGCGTGGCGTCACCCATTTCATTCTATTTGGATATGATCAAAATGTATATATTCCATAGGTTCGCTCGAGCATCACATGCTATGTACATTTTCTCAGTATTACATCTCGTATGACCTCGTCCCATCCCCATTTGACAGATGTTTTTTTTATTTTTATGTATGTGCTACGCTAGTGCTACATGCCTTTTTGCTATTTTGCTATCATTGTAACGTGAAGATGTATCCCTAATCTTCATCACAGTAAGTTCTCTTTTTAAATATAAATAGTTTTTTGATGCCTTTGGTAGGACTGACATCTTGTTTACCTGATTTCCCTTTTTCCTTAGTGTTTGTCTGTTTACTTTGTGTTTAGGTAACCTTTCCAACAACTATTCCATTTACCTAGCTCATTAGTGTTCTTAGTTACTGTGGTGTTTTAATAGAGATGTCTTGCTTGTCTGTTTTGGAGAATAAACTACACTTTGTTACAATGCAAATCTAATTCTGGTGTTGCTTTAAAGACGATTTCTGAGTGCATCTACGGGGCGGGATAGCGTAGCGGCTAGGGTATTCCAACTCCCAGCCGAAAGTTGCTAGGTTTTGATCGCAGTACTCGGTATCACCTCTACCTGCTAAAATTGGCCATTGTTGAATAGGTGAATAATGTTGCTGTGGAAATTAGCTATCAAGGTGAATAAAGAACATTTTGGGGCTTTCATGGGAGGTTGTCAGTTGGTTATGACAACAAGAACTATAACTGGTTTATAATATAACCAATACTATTGGACTTCTGCTTGCCCATCCAGCATCTGATTGGCGCTCTAATAATAATCACATCTGTGTTGCAGCCAATCGATGGCTGAGCTGACAGCCAGAGTCTTAACATAAATGAAAACCGTTCCAAGTACCTGTTTGAATAGTGAAAGCAAACATCCTGGAAATATTAGATATTCCCCAAGTATGTGTTTAGCAGAATGTTATATAGTAAACTGTTGTTGAAGAAAACAGGATTACAATGGAATTCATGATAACAGTACAATAATGAACATTACGGACACTCAAGCAAAGTCACGGTTGAAAATAAAAACACTTTATTAAATCAATAAAAATAATCCCAGATTGCCAGCAAACATTTTTTTTAAAGTAAAACAAGGAAAGATAAAACTACATCCAAACTCAAACCAGGGGGTAAGAGGGACATGGAGACATGAGACTACAGAAAAGTTTGACAAACACAAACATGAAAATATTTACAGACGAACAAGACGGACAGAAGCAGTGCGCTAAGATATTAACTCAATATTTGTGTTGAAGTGAAACGACAAACTGCCTTGATACCATATTGAATTAGTGCTTTCAACATTGTTTCCATTCAAACCATTTTTTTGACCCATCTTTCAATGCTGTAAATTGGCATTTTCAGCCTTGTATGTTAAATTGTAACGACTGCCATTTTAAAGGGGGTAACATACATACTGACAGACTTCATTCAAAAAGACAAATAATAGCACTTCTGCTTTGAGAACAATTTTACTTAGTTCTCAAAACCTTAAGGTCAAGATATGACCTTGTCAAACAATGGCATTCAAAATAAAGTGTCCACTACAAACATTTGTCTGTTTCTTTAGTTAACTCATAAATAAATAATTTAATTGGGGCATGTTGTCAGAAATAAAATAACCAATTTATTTCCCGACAGCAGCACACCTTTCAGAAGACGGCAAACAAAATCAGTTGCCTTTGGAAACTGAATAGGATGATATTGCCATAAAAATCGTAGATTTCTGTGACAGTTCATTTGGATTAATTTACTACAAACAAATTAAGCCAGATGACAAAATACGTTATTCAAAACGGTGTGTTAATGGTATTCATTCAGCCCAATCGTCGCTGAAAGCCAATCCAAGTCACTACTTTCTCGTAACATATTCATATGCACTCCTAAAACACACTCCTAAAAGGCCCAACAGTGTTCAGTTCAACAGGAGGGGTTGTGGACTGTTTTTAATTTTTTCGCCAAGAGAGACGATGAAGCTAGACCTACAACCTTGCTTATACTACAGATTATGAACATAATGCAAGAGCCATTGCTGACTGCAGCCCCCACCTCACAACCCGCAGTGGAGGACAAAAGGCAAGGGAGTCACGGCAAAATGCATAAAGCCAAGCCTTTAAAAGGACAAAGTACAGTGCTATGTATAAGTATTTGGAATCTGAAACATTTCCCAATGCAGTGTGCCTCCACCCTAAAAGGTCCATCTCCTCCTGTCACCAAACTCCCCTCCTTCTAGTCTCCCTTGTCTGTGGCCAGCCCAGTAACACATGCTCAACCTCTTCGATTTCCGCCAGCAGTATCCCACCTCTATGCACTACCCACCAAACTGTCGAGTCCAAAATATTTGCGATACAAACCCATTGAATTAGTGAGGTTAATGTCTAGAGAGAGCGGGTGAGGTGCACCTTGTAACTTTTGATTAGTAACAGTGTTGATAGTGATGTCCCAAAATATGGACCTTCTTTAGCCTTTGGTATCTAAAACCTTCGGAGGCCTTTCTTGGCCAGGACGTTTGGAGCTTACAAGCTTCAGTGATTGAAAACCAGGGGAAACAAGCTGGTATGCACCTGTATGATGCATAGATACTTCATCCATCCATCCATCCTTGGTGACCATATCCCGTTCCAACCTTGTGTTTCCTTGAGACGAGTCCTCTCATTTTCCTTCCGCACAATGGCACATCGGTCCCCTTTGGTGGTTCAGTGGCAAAAGGTTGAGAGCTAATTGAATTTTCCAGTCGCTCATTTCAGTCCTTTCATACCCTTCTCATCCTTGTTTGTTCCTTTCCCCTCAAACCAAACTAATTATATATCAGTAGTCAAGTAAAGAACTTCTGCTTCAAAGTGGTTTCTGGGAAGAAAGCAGGAACAAAAAGAAACAGGGGAAACAACTAACGCTGGGAGAGTAGCCGACAATGCTGTTTTATCTTCTTCTTCTCACCAGAATCTTCTCAAAGAAATAAAGGACAACCCTCCCGCGTCTGCAGAAATCTTTCCTATTGGTTTTAGCAAAGTGAAAGAAAAAAAGCAGTGTCACAAGCTCACTTCTTTTTGTCCTTTTGTTTTTTCTCGGGCTTCCGATTGGGCTGGGCGGT
The DNA here is from genome assembly GCA_027122575.1 of Merluccius polylepis. Classification (NCBI taxonomy): domain Eukaryota; kingdom Metazoa; phylum Chordata; class Actinopteri; order Gadiformes; family Merlucciidae; genus Merluccius; species Merluccius polylepis. Next base: position 9,168,064 of record JAOPJH010000058.1, read on the forward strand.
GGCGATGCTGCGCGGCATGATGACCACGCTGCCGTCGGCGCCATACTGGAGGGAGTACTCACTGGGGGGGTAGGGCCGGCCCTCCTCGTCCCGAAGCTGGGCAAACACCACCTGCGAGAGGCTCTGCATCTTCTGCTTCATCTGGCGGATGGAGCTGATGCACTCCATCTGCTCCTTTTGCAGACGGGCCTTGTCACGTCTCAGGTCGTGGACCCCCTGCTCCAGATTCAGAATGGTATCCAGCTTGCGCTTGCGGCAGTTCTGGGCCGCCATCTTGTTCTTGCCACGCCTACGGATGTCGCGAATGAGTGCCAGCTGCGCTTCGCTCAGGTGGTGCTTGGCTATGAGTTCGTTGAACTCCTCCACAGGCAGGTTGATTATCTTCTCGTTGGAGAAGGGGATTTTCATGGCCCGTGCTCGACGCTCATCGCGACTGGACTGCTTGTCGAGCAGGTCCTGAGGAGGCTGAAGCTTGCAGCTCTGTTTGTCACAGACCGTCTTCTTACCGGTGGAAAAGGGAAGCTCGGGGTGGTCGGAAAACGGCGAGGACAGTGGCAGGTTGTAGGTGTGATTGTGACTGATGTTGTCAAGCTGTGGGAGGCTGTGGAACTCTTGATAGCTCATTCGGCAGAGTTTGCTATAGCCAGGCTGGTACCCCCCAACGGCACCTTCGTCTGTCTCCGCGGTGGCTGCCTCGGAGTCGGTGCTGTAGCCCACAGCTCCTTCTTCTGAGAATGTGGCGGAGGTGGAGGAGGACGAGGCTGCGGAGGAGCAGGAGGTCTCGGAGCTGCTTGGCGATGCCGGGCTGTGGCTGGAGTCTAGGGAGAGACCCGAATCTGAGTCAAGCTCGTCCTCTAGCTGAGAGGTCTGAGCCTGGCTGAAGCCCTCCTCCATGGCAAGATCTAGCAGGCTGATCTCATCGAGCATGGAGTCTTCTAGCAAGGTGCTGAATGGATCGGGCAGCACAGGGGTGGAAGTGACGTTATTAGTGCCGTTTGTAAGGGGCGGGAGAAAGAGTCCAGTAAGGTTGGTGGCTCCGAATGTAGAGTTGATGTTTGATGAGTTGCTGGAGGACAGCCTGAGCATGGTGGGCCTCGGACTGCTGCTGATGGCATCCAACTGGGGAGTGAAAAGTGGGGGAAAGTCCTGGCTGCAGCTGGGTAGAGAGGCCTGGTGAAGGCTCACATCCTGGTTTATCAAGGTTGAGCGAGTAGACGGTCCAAAGGTTCCCATAGGGGTTGACTCCGAGGCTGCCGCCTCAGGGCTGCTGCTGGAGCTGGTGTTGCTGTTCACCTCCATTGCCTTAATAAAAAGAAGGTTTTTGTCAATGGAAATGTATGCGTGTAGTGTACACTCTCCTAAAAAACCCTAACAAAGCTAGCTAGTTATTCACAAAGGCAGACTTTAAAAGAACGTTCTTATTATTACCAAATGTGAGGTACTGTATATTAACAGCACCATGACAAATGTTTTGATGTGCAATGGATGCTTACAGTTTTCCAAATTATTAATCTCTCAACGACTGTTCAAATGTATTCACATCGTCTGTGCGCTAATTAGGACAGAAGAATACATCCACTTAGTGAGAAGAATTAAACCAAAAATGTAAAAAACAAAGAGAACAGACCATTACCTGGAGCTCCATGATGGCCATGATATCTTGCCACTGTTGCTCCAGGTCTAACGGGGGCTCCGCCTGGGGCAGAGCCCGAGATGTGGAGGGAGCCTCTTCATTGGATGTCCCAATCTCTGGGGTGACAACCGGCGTGGGAAACTACCAACATAGAAAAATATTGTGTGATTGCGTGCATCTTCTGCCACACAAAAACAACAAATTACATTGCATCGATGTGAAAATGTGCATGCGGTAGATTATGGTTTGCTTTGTTTACTTCAGACTCTTCTCCGAAAGGGAAGGTGGCTTCCAACAGCCTCAGACATTCCTGAAAAGACAAGGATGTCTGTGAACCAGTGGGAGGCAGCTGAGGCAACGAAAAGGAAGAAGTGGTAAGATGATGAAAAAATAAAATAAATTAAAATTAAAATCCTCTTACACACATATTGTATGTTCGTATGTCCTGGCACTTAAAAATAGCACTTAGCATCGTGTTTTTACCCTACCTATCTTTGTTTTATACGAGCAATGGGTTAACCTAGCAATTATAAGTGCTTGAAAATTGTTCTATCGATATCCTTACTCTACCGACAGCGATATAGTGTTGTTTCACTTCTTCTGACAAATGTACTTATTGTAAGTCGCTTTGGACAAAATGTCTGCTAAATGCCCTAAATGTAAATGAGGTGACTGACCAGTTTACGAGAGAAACGGCAAATTCAAAGGAGATAATAAACCAATAGCAATAATTATGCAAGAAAAGGCTGTGTGTTGTGCTGTTGTAGGATCTGGTCAGCACCAGTGACCAGATAAAAGTGTACCTTCTTCTCCTGGTTTTGTGACATGAGGCAATCTTTTTTTTTTGTTGTTGGAGCAAATCAATTGGTGAAGATATCTATTAAAAACACAACCCCCCCCCCCCCACCAAGCCCCCGCAAGTCATTAATAACACTCCTACACCTCTACCACCACCACACCCATCTGCAGCAGGTTCGGAGCCATTTTCAGATACCAACCTGCTCTGGAATGCTCTCGCCAGTCTCCCCGTCCACGGGCTGGGCCTCTTGTAAATTCACCCCATTCCTCCAGCTCTCCTGCGCCTCACTTCCTTCTTTGCTCTCTTCTAGGGAGGGCTTTTCCTCCTCACTGTCTTTCTGGCGGTTGCTGTAGTTAAAGACTTCTCTACCTGCACCAAGGTCAATGTCCTGCCTCCACAGGATGTCAATCAAATCAATGTCCTATGAAAAAACAGAACACATGACGCCGTGTCAAACTAATGTCGATACCAGCAAACTTAGGATCTTAGGAACACAGACGACTTTCTATTTGCTACTATTTGATAACTCATTTGATATACATCATGGTATACAACTATAGGCCTATATATAAACACTCATCTCTAGCACATGATGTACTCCATACAAATGGAAAATGACCAACTTACTGAGGTTCCATTACAGAGTGCAACTTTTAGAAATAAGTCGGACAGCTCATGTAACAGGCATATTGGTCAGATGATGCAACGATAGCTGAATATTTTAGCCACAGTGAAGCCTGTGATCAAAAGGGAAATCCAGTACATTACAAGTCGGGGCACAATGGTTCAGTGTGGGCCACAACTACACTGCATTAATATCACAGAGCTGTAAGCATTGAGGAACACATGATTGCTAAAAATAGACTAACATTGAGTACTCGAGATAAAGATGCTTACAAATGTGATATAATGTACATAACACAGTGGCGACTATTTAGAATAGAATTGCCCATGTTGTTAATGAATTGGCGACTATATTTTTCTTTGATTATTCCTTTTCCTAAAGTGTCCTAAAGTAATGTCTTAAAGAGTTTGGGATGTCCATTATCATAGCCACAATGAATCATAACAATCAGTGTGACCAAACCAATAATCTGAATATTTAAAAGAGTGAAACCTTCCCCAATTAACAAGACCAAGCTAGTTATTTAAAAATCAAAAGAACTGCTATCTAATCAAACAATATAATACTAATCACACTATTCCTATTACATTTAACATTTGGTGGCTGAAAACGACTATCTACATTGACCAGCTCTTCATCCTCACAGTGATGAATCTATTAATGACCGTCTACAGTGTGTAACCATGAAGTCTCGTCCTCCATTGTGTTTAATGTGCCCAGGTAAAAGGTGTGGCACGGCTATACCTCTTTCGTGAGATCATCATTGCCGTCCCTGTTGCCCTGTTCCTGGGTGCGCTCTGGGGCCACGGCCCCCAGACTGCTGTCCGCTGCATTGGGGTTGTAAGTGGATTCAGGTGCCCCACCTCCTCCCCTCATGGCCGGGGTAGCGTCAGGGCTGCTCAGGTCCTCTAGGCCGGCCCCATTGTCCAGGGTGATGCTGGGGCTCGACTGGCTGGCGGCGGATACCACAGTCTCTTGGTCGCGGTGCACAAGCCAGGCGTTGAGCTCGGTGCTGGGCACGGACAGGCGATCCAGCTGGCGCACCTGGTTCAGTAGCCGGCGGGTCGTGAAGAACTGGTCGAGGTCCACACTCTTTGGATGGATGCCATAGCCGTCCAGCGTGTTGCGCAGGTTGTGAAACTGGGTCTGGGTGTAGGCTGAGCTGGGGCCCAGGATGATCTCCCTCAGAGGGGGCAGCTGATTGCTCAGGTAGGTGTCAACGTCCACACGCACCCCAATGAGACTCAGAAGGATGGTGAACTGAATCAGGCCCTCTGTGAAGTACTTTTTCAAGTAAAGCATTTCTTTACAAAGGAACAAAGGGTGAAATTAAAAATAAAAAAATAAAAAACGGGACCGACTGCAAAATAGTAATTTCTGTACTTCAAAGTGCAGGATTAAAACCAAGAAGAGGAGAAAAAAAATAATTTGGGGCTTTTTTGCGTGGGAGAGGGTCTATGGCTTTTGTGTGCCAGCTGAATTGAGTTTGGGGTGAACCGGTTCCAGAAGGATATATCCCCTGCAAGAAGTGTCCAGTAGGCATAGAGGGCTTTGTTCTTCATAAGGTCCTCATCCTCTTAGACCTAAGGAAAGTACAACAAAAAAAAAGAGCACCATCCATCAATACAATACAACGTCACTTTCAAACATTCAGGAACCATATATTTTAAACACAACTGTGCTATAATTATTGCTTTAGATGCCAACCCCAGCAAAGGCTCACCACTTACACTTGCATTACACACATGCTATTTATATATATAAAAAAAACAGTTGCTAGCATCTCTGAAACGTTGCATCCTCCCATGGCGAGAAGTGAAGAGACCGCAGCGTACCTTTTATCCTTTTTTAATCTCGGACACTCAGCTTTCCAATGGAAATGTACATGTTTTTTAAATAAAAGAGAGAGATGAAGGGCTGTGGAGGATCACCCCGCCCTAGCTAGGACGACTATCTTGTATTTGGTGCTGCTGAAGGTGAACGTGGGAGAGAGGGAGAGAGGGAGAGAGAGAGACGAGGTTCTCACTATTAACGACAGCCACCTATCGCAGGGAGGGTTCCTCCCCTCCCGGCTACACAGCTGCGCCTATCTTTGTCCTGTTCACATCTAGCTAGCTTAAAAAAAGCGTGAACCACCAAACACAAAGGCGTTAATCGTGCTCCGAAAACAGCATCCGCCGATGCAATGCTTTGGGCCACACCGGTTCACTTCGGGGACCGTGTTTTGTTTTTGAGAAAGGTGTGTGTGTGTGATTTTTCTCAGTCCGTCTACTTCCGCTGTTAGCTAGCATCAAACAATCTCCCTAGCAACAAGTGGTGAAGGCATAAATGACAGATTAGCAGTCCAGTCGCAGGCCGAGAACACGTTAGCGACACGTCAATCCGGGAAAACTCGACCAATAGAAACGAGGCGGAGGCGGGCCGTCCGGGGGGTGTCAGAAAATGCTATGTGCTAAACTACTGAAGTCTAAACCCAAATGTACTAAGTTAGCTTAGCACGCCGATATGCGTGTTTATTCGAGTGTGTATCCTCTTAAAGGTTTATATACGTTGCTTCATGACATCCAACTGTCATAATGTTCAGCCCGCGTCAATCGCAAGTAAACTGACTATTAGCCATGCGACCCATCAATGAAAGCAAAGCTTTACGTTTGCGCATTGACAACCAATTAAACGTATACTTACGCGTGAACTTGCAACTTTGTTACCTTGCCCACACGTACAACCACCCGTTTCGAGACGGTCAAACACATTCCCCGGTCATCGAGAGAGAAAAAAAAAACAACCTCGAAAACGGACGGCTCAACACAGCGTTATCCTACCTTTCCACATTGAATGGCCCACCATGACTTGCAAAATGGCTAGCTCGCTAGCCTAGCCTCGGAGCGCCGCGCGCTCCGCACAAAAACACGCCGTCAAAGAGCATGCGTAGAACATTCTAGCGGCTCGCGCTTGGCGTGGTAATAATAACCGGAATTATCCCATGGTGGCTGCAAAACAACCCCCCAAAACAAGTAGCTACACTTCAATGGCAGGATTATTATTTATATATGGGCCATAACTGTTGTGGAGTACGTTAACATTAGCTAGACTGTAAGCGAACTTTATAAAAAGGCTTCATGACTTCGTCTCGCGCCACCTCGTTAATACAGCACCTGAATAGTCTCACCTTATAACACGTATTCTTTATGTCTGCACAGCACTGCATGGACATGTGTTAGTGGTCAGCTGCTGAACGTATGCATGAATACAATGTGTTTGTCTCAACACTTGATATGAAGAAAAAAATAAAAATAAAACCCACTTCAAAATCAAAAGAAGACCTGAAGAAGATACATTAAATAAAACATTTATTTCCTAAACGACAATGGTGGTGAAACAGATGTGTGCAAACTAAACATTCACTCCCATCAGGTTGACCGGTCTGTTGTTGTATCGCTTTGAAATGTCTGCCTCAATCTGAAAATAAAAACCCAACAAAAAACATGGTTAATATGAGGAAATATATACTAAACATGTTTAGGTTACATTTACGCAAGTTATATTCTAAAAATGCATATTCAATTATGTTCAAATGAAAATACCAGTACTATTATGAGTACTAGTATATCAGTATAAGCCAATTAAGCCAATTAATAACGAAGGAAACTAAAAAGAAACGTACTAGTTTCTGTAGCTCCCGGGTGGTTTTTGCAAGGAGGTCAATACGGGGCTCCAGCTTGGCCTGTTCTTCCAGAGCTTTCTGCCTATTTTCAGCCAAAGTGGCTCGTTTCAGAACCAAAATGTCAGCCTGCTTCAGCTTCTGTCTTAGAGTCTCGGACACGCGCTCAACGTACCTGGCCGAACATACCATGAATATGAAGAGATAAAAACAAAATCCCAATGAATACACAAAGTTACACCTTGAAATGAAGAATAAATGGGTAATTCTTGGACATTGTGATAATATATTAATAATTGAATAACAGACAATACATTACCTGTGTGTGTGTGTGTGTGTGTGTGTGTGTGTGTGTGTGTGTGTGTGTGTGTGTGTGTGTGTGTGTGTGTGTGT
>JAOPJH010000058.1:9305660-9316629 GCA_027122575.1 Merluccius polylepis
ACACACACACACACACACACACACACACACACACACACACACACACACACACACACACACACACACACACCAGTGCACATCTCAGTAAGTTCAGTTCATATACTGCAGAATCATAGTTTTCGCTAGCATTGTAGTTTTACAGCTATAGGACTCTGTACTTTGTATCAGCAGAACTCAGCAGATCTGCAAAATCTCAATATATTACACCTAATATGGCATTACTAAACACGGAGAATGACTTTGCCCCTGGCTTTCAATATAATACCTTGTATTAATGGTTGCAAGGAACAGTACATAAAATAATAAAGGCAATGGAAAGAGAAAGTGTCATTCCCAATGATCTTGTTCAAATTCCAATTAAAAGGTATCCCTGCACTCTTGGATCCACCACAGCCAGGATGCATAGCTTCTCTACGGAGGGGCCTCTGTACCTCCGGCCGCCTTTCATGGGGCTTTAACTGGACTCCTAGCTTCAGTTAGATAAATATCTAAATAAATATATCAGAACCACTCGGTGTAGTGTTATGTAATGACGCCGAAGCAGATGCTTGCAAGTGCAGTTGTTTATATGTGGACTATATGAACATGTTTGACTAGATGGGAGTGGCAGGTGCGGAGGACGACGGAAAGGCAGTTCGGTGAAGTGGAAAATGAATACATTATCAAGGCTAAGGCTCGCTTCCCCTCTCAAGTCCCAGCTCTGCATTACAACGTATATAAGAAACACATTAAAGGACCTTTGCCAAGAAATGTCATTCAATATTAATAATTATCCCCAGGAATATGTGTTTTGTAAACAGTAATGAAGAATATATTTTGCAGTTGGAGGTCAGAAAAGACCAACCTACTCGGCTGCCATCTACAGGTTAAAATTATAGTTGCAACCATCTAAAGCCCATGGGCTAAAATAAGCCTACTGCTACTGTTACGACTAGAAATTCACGATGAAGCACAAAACCGTTGACTTGTGTAGGCCTAGTTCATATATTTCTAAATCACACCAGATACTGAGCCTTCAGTGTTAAATATGATACAAAAATACTCATTCAGAGTTGTGGTCATGAGACCATTCCTGGCACATCATCAAGTCAAACTTGTATGATGTAGGCCCAGTTCAGACCCTGAATGGGCAGAATAAGTAGGCAAACTTGACTCAATGGATGAGCAGGGTAGCCATTTTGGAAAAAGACTAGTATGCCATCAAAATATTTTAAATACCATAGCTAGCTTTTTAATTTAGCCATGGTTGGTACAACAAGGACACTGCTTGATACTGCTTTTAAAATCCTTGCCAGAAAGCCTTTTTAAAAAGGAAAGGTTTAGACCCCAGCTGCCAAATCGGTTTTAAAAAGGTGGCCATGTGGCTTCCTCAATTGGCAATTTCACTATTTACAGTTAGATAGTTAACTTTTATTTTTATTTGTTTACAAATTCTCAGTGGCATGAAAAAAACAAAGCATCACTATACACTCTTTCAAATACTTTTTTTTTTTTATATAACAAGCATAATTTTTTAAAACAAAATGCCTTTTACGTTTTTTCCATTAAACGCGATAGTTGACATTGGGCCACAACAGCAAACTACAAACGCAACGAATCATAATAAAAATAATACACACAGAAGACATTAAAAACATAGATCTTAACCTTTGAAAAATATACTGTAAGAAGCTTTTCCCCCAATTAAACTTGAGGAACTGGTAATCCTCAACGAGCGGTGTAAGATATGAAGGTAGCCAGGCTGTACCACCACCTGTTTGTATCTAAAATTAGCATTTCCCTAAAACTCTCATTCATAATATGCACAGATGACTTGTAAAAATAACCCTTTAAAAATAGAGCTTCAGTGTGGTTTAATACTTCAGGAAAATACAAGTTCCCCTTGATGCAACTTGAAGGGCGGTGCCATGCTGAGTGGCGCTTCACATGCCCCTTCGGAGTATAATAATGGGAGAGGCTAACTACATAGCTCCACCCCCAAATACAGTCACTCCCCAATTTTCATCTTGCATAGAGGGGCTCTTCGAATAAACCGGTTCCTATTATTTACTCAGTGGCAGTTCAGTAAATACATACTTTGCTTTCTCTGTTGAATGGCATGCGCTGGAAAAGAACAAACAACACTTTTTTAAAAAGGGCAAGTAAAATCTAAGGGTTAAAAGGTTAAAGGTTGCCGGTGAGGGCAGAGTCCATGAGGTCATCGTCTTCATTTCGTATGTACACGGGACTGGATCTGGAAGACCGCTCAGGGCCCATCATGGAGATGGAGTCAGAGGCGGAGATTGGGGAGCGGGACCAACTGTCTGGCTTCATGGGATGTGAGGAGGGCCCCATAGACATGGAGGACTTCTTCTTCTCCTTCTCCCTGTCTCTCTCTCGGTCCCGCTCCCGATCCCTCTCTCTCTCCCTCTCTTTCTGCTTCTTCTTCTCCTTCTTGTGTTTCTTGTGTTTCTCGCCGGAGCTCAGTGGCATGGAGCTCATGAAGTCCTGAGGGGCCAGCGGCCGCATGCTCTGGTCATCGTCCGAGCTGGGGCTGTTCTGGTGGGACTTCTCTGCCACTGAGCTGCTGCCCGACTCGCTCTCGCTGTCGTGGTTGAGCGGTGTGTAGCCTGGCGAGCGGCTGTTGCTTGGGGTGGAGCCGCTGAAGAGGGGCGAGGCTTTGAGGCTGGAGATCTGCGGACGTATTGACTCTCCTCCGCCCTCGCCGGTCTTCACCTTGGCCTTGATGCTGGGCGAGCCGCCATCCGGTTTGCTGATGATGATCTTGGCCAGGCCGGTTCCACCGACACCCCCCCCCGATTTAGGGTCCATCAGCTTTTTATCCCCACCGGAGCCGGGCACCGACACCTTGGCTTTGGCCTCCTTGTCAGACTTCTCTCGCTTGTAGTCGCCCCCTTGTGAGGACATGGGGTGCTTTGATGGACCCATGTTTGGAGGTGCACTGTTGGGTACATTCCCAGGACCGGGTCCTCCTCCCCCAGGGACACCTGCTGGGGGCCCTACCTCACAACCGTCCTCCCCAACTCCTCCACCTCCCACACTCTTCAGCTTGTCGATGACCGCTGTTAGAGAAGGCTTCTTATTGCGGCTGGGAGACTTGCCTTTGGCGTTTGGGTTGTTTGCATTGTTTGCATTGTTCTGGTTGCCCCCCCCACCACTGCTACTGCTGCATCCACCACCTCCACTACTTCCCCCACTTCCTCCTCCTCCTCCACCTCCTCCTCCTCCTCCTCCACTCCCACCACCTCCCCCACCGCTACCTCCACCACCTCCCCCTGATCCACCTCCTCCTGAGCCACCTCCTCCTCCATACTGAGACTGAGACCCGCCTGAGAAGGACATGGACCCGGAGGAGCCAGAGGAAGATGAGGAAGATGTCGAGCCGGAGGAAGAGCCACCTCCCATTGGTTTCTGGGATCCCATTCCACCCCCAGAGGACGACTTGGACCCTCCTGAGCTACCACCTCCGGAGCCCATCGGGGACTTGGCCTTGGAGGAGGGAGGAGTCCCGGGAACCTGGGACTGTTGCAACTTCATCGGGGAGGACAACTTGTCCCCAGAGCTGCCGGAGCGGGAATGTGAGGGAGAGATATTGGGCTTCATGTTGGGGTTCATCAGTGAACCGGGAGGCTTGCCCCCCTGAGGTTTCATCTTGTTACTGCTTCCGATCCCCCCCCCACTGCCTCCTGGTCCAGTCAACCCGTGCTTAGTGATGGGGGAAGACCCCGGTTTTACCCCCATTCCCTGAGATGACCCTTTGGACTGGGCCTGCCCTACTCCCATCCCCCCAGGCTTGGAGCTGCTGCCCTGAGCCATGGAGCCCTCCTTGGTCTTGATCTTGCCAGAGGAAGAGGAGGAGTGGGAATGATGACTTTTGCCGCTGCTGCCACCCCCTATCCCCACAGTGCTGCTGGTGGCTGAGCTACTGGACGTGTACCCCCCATGGGATGAGGTCTTCCCCCCGGAAAGTGTCCCTTTGGGGATCTGAATAGTGATCTTGGGAATAGGACGGGTGTCTCCACCAGGAGGGGTTTGCGAGCGCCCCGAACTACCAGGAGACTTTGAGCCTCCACCGCCCATACTTCCCCCAGAGCCCGACCCCCCACTAGGGGGCGTGTAGGGCCGCCCCCCAGAGCTGTGTGAGGGTGACTTCCCATCGGGGTCGAGCTTCTTGCGTTTTGGCGGCTTTTCTTTCGACTTCCCCTCGCTGGAGGGCGTCCTGCTGCGTTTGACCTGTTTCCCTTCCACAAGACTACCACCTGCACCCATACCCATCCCAGAAGAGCTGCTGCCTCCTCCTCCTCCTCCTCCTCCTCCTCCTCCTCCTCCTCCTCCTCCACTGCTCTCTTCCTTGGGTCTCATGAGTCCCTGTTGCTGCTGTTTCACTTTAGCTTCTGTGTTCTTAAAGTCACTTCCCGTCCCTGGTAGCCCCATCATGAGTGGGCTCTGGCTGCCGCCACCCCCATGGGAGGAGTGGGCTTCCCCCAAATCAGGAGCTTGCCCCAAGAGGGGTTTACCCCCCCCACTGTTTCCCCCTCCGAAAACCATCCCCATGTCAAAGGGGTCTTTCATGGAGGGCTCGGGGGTGCTCTGGTCATGAGGCGTGGGGTTTTGTGGGGTTCCCGAAGGAGTGTTCTGCTGGCTGCTCCCACCAAAGCCTTTCACTAGATCCAGGTCACCGTCAGCACTCGGTGAGCTGTCGTCAAAGTACCGCTGGGAAAAGCCGTGTCCGGATGTCAGCAGGTCCGGGTTAAAGTCTGCGGCATCTGTAAAGAAGTTTGAGGAGTCGCTGGTGGGCGTGTCGGCCGTGGCAGTGGCATCTGCGATGAGATCTGCAGCGTCCGTGAAGGGGATCTCATTGCTGTTTGTGTTGAAGATGTCTGCAGAGTCGAAGACTGCGCTGCCTTGGCCCGAGCTGGAGGAGTCGCGGATGGGCGTGTCGAGGGGCCCGCCGTCCTCCCCTCCACTGCCCATGTGGTGCTGGCCTTGGCCTCCACTGCTCCCTTTACCTGTCTGCTCAGGTAAGTCCGACAGGATCTCGGTGATGTCTGGGCCGATGCTGTCCGAACTCGACAGGCGGACCATCCTGGGTGGCAAGGCGGGCTGTTGTTGCTGCTGCTGGGATGGGACGTGAGGCTGAGCATGGTACGGCACCACTGGACCTGACGGCGGGGTTCCACATTGGCTAGGTGCTGGGGTGATGCTGTGGGGCGTGTCCAAGCCGTCGCCAGGCAAATTTACATCGTAGATGGGATTGTGCGAGGCATCAACATCCATGGAGAAGAGCTCTCGGTGGAAGTCGTCTTCGTGCGTGGCCTGGTGTTGGTGGTGATGTTGCTGCATCGAAGACGGCTGCTGGGCCTTCATTCCCATTCCACCAAGACCACCACCAGGGCCACCTCCACTACTGGGACCTCCACCACCAGGAGCACCGGGCATCACTCCACCCTTCTCTGTACCCCTCGGACGCTTCTTCTTCCCTTTGCTGCCACTTCCTGGGCAGGCTCCGCCAGTGCCTTCGGTCCTCGGCGAACCAGACGAGGAGTTCTGCCTCTCTAGAGGACTGGAGCTGTACAGCGTGGCAAAGTCCTGGGTGGGGTTGTCTTTCAACAAGTTCATCAACATTGGATGGTTCTTGGTGTTGCTGGCCGGTGAGGAAGTGGGGGGCGGCGTTTGGTGGGGTTGAGGTGGTGCATTCTGGGAACTGGGACTGGAGCCCACACTCCCAGTGATCTGCAGCAGACTGGTCAGGATGGGATTCTGGGTGACCTTGTTGTAGTCATCCGAGTGACCTTGCGCTTGACCTTGTCCTTGCTGTAACTGCTGCAGTTGTTGTTGCTGTTGCTGTTGTTGCTGTTGTTGTTGTTGCTGCTGCTGGCCGGATGCCCCGGCTTGCCCCAGGCACTCCCCCCCAGCTTGGGCCTGACCACGACCCATCCCAAACAGAGTGCTAATGGGACCCGCAAAGTTGGGGCCCCCGGGGGGTCCAGCGCCCGTGGGTGTGTTCCCCCCTGCGAGCCCGGGCAGGCCCATGGGGTTGGCCCCGTCGCCTCCAGCTATGTTGTAGGTGGGGCTTCCGGAGGGCGGCAGGTTGTTCTTCACCATGATCTCCACTGTCTTGGCGATCAGGGAGAGGGCTGGCGTGTCAGCCTGGATGGTCTCCGCTTTCCTGCGGATGGCCCTCATCGTCACAGGGATGGACATGCACCTGGGGAAAAGAGGAGGAGGAGATTAGTGGTGATGCTGATGGGAGATGTTACAGGGCAATGAAAAACAGGTTTTTTTTTCATGACTGAAAAAAGGTGGTACTTGACTAACTTTCAAATGTGACTGAAGAAAAATGCAATTGTTATACAGTAAAATGTTTTTAATTTTACAGATATGCAACACCTTAACAATCACAGTAGGTCAACTGCTGTGGGGAGGCAGAAATTTAGAGGTTATGAGGCTGTATTACACAGCTGAAGAGTTGAAACGGTGGGGTCACAGAAGGTGGCATTTGTTTGTGTTTTGCACAAGTGACAACCTAATCCTACCAAGTATTTAGTCTCACCCCTCATCAGAGAAGAAAAAAAAATATTTTGGACATAGTAGTTTTGAAGTAGTTTTGTTAATTTTAGTGGGTGTATCATGTATTAATTCCTTATCATTGCTTAGCCTTGAATGACATGCTCTCATTTTTAAAACACATTTGAATGTAGCCTACACATTGATTAGATTTAAAAACAAACAACAGCCCTGCTCCGACAGTTGTGTATCCTCTGTTCCTCTGTTGAGAGGAGACTTTGGGCTCCAGCAAGTCTTAATGCTATGGAGGATTCCTTACCTTTGGACTACTTTGGTGATGAAATCATCTGTGCAGATCAGGGCGTCCGACATCCCCTTGAACAGCTTGCAGGCCACCTGTCTTGAGTCAATCACCTCCATCACCACTAGAGGGAGGCAGAGAGGAAGAACACTCAGATACCATAGCTTGAACACAACATAATCACAGTAATTTATAGTCAAACTTTCAATGGTCCAGGGTAGACTGAATACAGAGATAGGTTATTAGGAAGCAGGCAGGGCTGTGGTTGCCCAACCATCCTGGGCCCCTGACCCCATTTTAGGTCAGAACATTATTGTGACCCCAACTTGCATCTGCTCCCACAGATTGTTTTAACCCAGTTCAACATCACGAAACACTGTTTTATAATGATCCTACAAATATACATACTTTTTAAGTGGGCAACCTCCCACGACCTCATATGCATATCATGTGACCCAAGGTTGGGGAAACAGTGAGGTAGGGATTAGCCATCTTGCTGACAGTGGAGATCGAACCTAGGTGCATGTTGATAGAACAGGGAGCAGTTGAAAAGACTTACCACACACAAGGGACTCGTTGACCGGGTGCTGGAAGGAGACACTGAAGCTGGAGTCGGTGAGGGGACACACTTCAAACTGCAGGAGCCCCGCTGTGTCTGAGGAAAACAACATCAGTGTTTTCCATTAATTACTTAGACACTTTGCGGCCCGCCATGGTCTAATTTGTCCCGCCAGTCTCAGAATGAACCGAAAAAAAATCTTACACTTCTCATAATAACATAATTAAGATCTGTAACTTGTGTTTCGCACTGCTGCTTCAGCAAAGCATCTCTCACTCCCAGTCAGCCGGCTCTGCCCCTCCCCCACACACGCGCGCGCGCGCACTGGAATAGCGTTACCTGACAGCATCCGAGACGTCAGGACACCACATCGTTTGAGGTAAGTAACGTTAACAAACTTTACAGTACCCACTAGTTCAAACACTCCGACAACGTAAGTTAACTTAACGTTTACAAGGCGTCGTGGACGAGAGCCCCGCGACCCGCGAGCCTTGTAACCAACTAGGGTTGTGTGTGTGTGTGTGTGTGTGTGTGTGTGTGTGTGTGGCTCCACCCACCTTCTCTGATGGAGGTGCGCTTGACGCAGCTGCCCACCAGCGTGTTGTAGGCGGCCTGGTGGCGGATGATGTCGAGTAGGGCAGGGACCTGCGCCGGGTGGCGGAAGGGGATCTTGCTCACCAGGACCCCCTGCAGGGCGCGCCCATCCTGCACGGGGGCGTCACCGTTCAGGAAGTAGCAGTGCTGCTGGTCTGGAAGACACTGGGAGGGTAGGACAATGTAGTCCCGTCAGCAATAACAATGTAGTCGAAAATGTAGTCCTATCACACTGGGATAGCAGGGAAATGTAGTAATAACAGCAATAACGATGCATGCAATTTTAGGGTAGTTTTAGGGTAGTTGACTCTCTCATGGCTTGTGCTGGAGTGCGTGTGTGCATCTATGCGTGCACGTGCAAACTCACGGCGTAGAAGTGCATGTTGTGCGAGGGCTGAGGGGGCGGTCCTCCTTCCTCCAAGCGCTGTAATTGGCTGTGGACGATCAGCTGGTACAAAGGGGAGAGGGCGGGGAGGCTCTCAAACACTGGGATTCCTATGGAGATGCAGAAAGACTGTTAACACATTGGAACCCCGAGCAACACTTAAAAGGGGCTGTAGACAACTTTGCAACTTTTCCCACCCTAGCGTTTCAAAGTGGTATTATTTTTGCGGCACTGTTGCAAAGACAATCCGGATCATGAGGTTTATTATTATTATAATTATTATTCAGGTAGTTTACTCAACGCAAAAATGTAGCATATGCAGATATAAGTAGTGTCATCAGATTGGCTTTACTTCGGTTGTTCCACCGCCCGCCATTTCCACTACTGGGGATAGCTAATGGGGATAGATACCGGGTAAACAAAAGCGCTATCCCTCCTGGTTTGGTTGCACGCGCAATGGTTGGCACGTTTTCTTTGAGTCGTAAATAGTGGCAGACAGAATTGCATAGTGAACGCAAGGCTTTTAGGGAAGCTAAGGGAACCAATCTAAACGCTGATGGTGTCATTATTCTGTAGCCATTACACTGTGCAATCAACATTAATCAACAAGATTAACTAATAAAGTTAATCTTCTTCTTCATATTGATACGTTAAAGCAAAGATGTTGTCTACAGGACCTTTAATCTGGATTTACAGTTCTACATACAGCACGTTTGGGAAGATCCACGTCACGATGGAGAGACACGATGCAGATCTTCGCAGAGCGGCCTGCATTTATACTTCCACGTAACAGTAACCTTTACACAAGGGGGCAATGAAGCGTTTCCGGCCCCAAATATACATGAAAAGCAAACCTGGAAGACCGAGACTAAGTCTGCTCCATTTAAAAAATGTATTTAAAATATAAATATTTAAAATATGCTGAAAAAGCAATACAGCCATGTAAAAAAATGTGGCAACATGTTCAAATGTACTGCTAACAAACCAATTGCAACCAACTGAAAATAGTGTTTTGATTTCAGGGGGGTGCATTCATTTTATTCTTGTGTCTGGCTGTCGGAAACTATGCAATTGTCCACCCGTTCCCTACTCGACCAATCAGCAAATAGTTGACACAAACCTCCATAGAGACGGTCGACACGTTGCTAATCTCTGGAAGGACTGCACATATTGGCATACGTGCTGATGCAGTGCCATTTGGGCTCCAACTAGCTCTGCCTGGGTGCATAGACCACGTGTGTTTGTGTGTGTGTGTGTGTGTGTGTTACATGATAACTAACCCGTGGCAGCCCCCATGCGCTGGATGAAGGAGAGGGAGAAGGCCATTGGTCGGTTCATCTTCAGGAAGAAACACACGGGGAGATCCACACAGTTGGAGTTGGTGACAGAGGAGAAGGAGGGCGTCCTAAAACACACACACACACACACATTGAATTCAGCACGTAGTAATGCACATAAAGTAATGTACATTAACTTTACATCTATGGTTTTTTAATCTGCATCTGTTAAAACCTTCCAAATCAAAAGCCAAGAGAACATCATCTTGGGTGTTTGTAATGAGGAAGCAGCTCTAGCGTGCAGTACCCCTTGTTGTCCACTGGGTGGGATCCGGTGATAAGCGGGGCGATGGGCAGCTTGTAGACAGACGAGGTTCCCTCCACGGTGACATACACACTCACACCCAGGGTCCTGGGAACTGTAAAACACAGTCAGGGTGTCATATGTAAGGAGTAATCCACAACCAGGTGTGTGCGATTATCGGAAAAATTGGTAGATAGATCTACCAGCTGGTAGAGTTCACTGGGTAGGCATGTATGTAAAATATTGATATAAATATTAGTTATTTAGAGGTTAACTTTTCATGCATTCACCATTGTTATCGGTCAGGTTGAGTTGAGTTCCCGTGCCCTCCTCGAAGATGTCGTACGGAGACACGTAACACTGGAGAGACACAAGATGGCCTCCACTCCGGCCCGTCAGGAGACCAACACTGCCGTGAAGAATGGTCTCCACTGTGTTGGCATTGGTGGCTAACCTAGAAACACAGAAAAGTATTTTCTGTGTATATTTCAATGTATAAACAAGAGCAAAATATATCAAAGAGCTCTACCTACTAATAGAAACAGGCTGGTAATTAGGTAATATAGACTCCAGTTACAATGTTTTTTTTTCCCTTTTCTGGCAATGAATGCAGAACAAGACCTAATATGTAATCTACCGCCGTGTGTTGTCCTGTCTACTACGTGGCGCTGCCCGACGCGGCACTCTGTGGCTCGTCTGGTGTGACCCGCTTTATAGTGAAGCTCTGCCGTAACCGAGTCAGACTTGAACCAAGAGTGGATCCAAAAGCCTTCCTCCACACAGCACTTACATGATATTGTCGTTTTGTTTTTTAAGTGTTATTCAAATAAAACTACGTGTTTGAACTAAGGCTGTCAAAGTTAAAGCGTTATTAACTAGTTAACTTAAAATTATTTTAACGTCACAAATTTTTTTAACGCCCGATTAACGCTGTGACATTTGAACCTCGGGCCACTCTGTAGCTTGGGAAATCAGGAAGCAATGCACACGAGCCGATGCCGCAAACAACCGGAGTACGACCAGCTTCAAATACCATTTGTCG
>JAOPJH010000058.1:9379756-9393359 GCA_027122575.1 Merluccius polylepis
TCTCTCTCTCTCTCTCTCTCTCTCTCTCTCTCTCACACACACACACACACACACACACACACACACACACACACACTTCCTTCACTGGGCTGGTATCCAGCAGTGTCCTGCTTGGTTAGAATAACGGCGGGGGAAACAAATATATGATAAATCAGATATGCTTCGCGTTTCAGCACCTGGGGTATTTTCGGAATGTTCTTTTGGTATATCTTTCACTCGTCCTGTCCTTCGCTTGTCCTGTGCAAGATCAAATGTTGACGTATGCATGTACATTGTGAAATGATACTGTGGTTACATAATGCTATTAAGTCCTCAGACCCCAAACAGACCTCCTCTCTCAGTGGGAATCGGTATCAAGGCGTTGGCAAGGGCAACGGCGCCCCCTACTGGTGTCTAACAGCAATGTGTCGTCGTCACTGTGTATTTCCTTGCCTTTCCCAGGAGGCCCCAGGAGCTATCTCACCTCCACCATGACCGAGCGCTTCGACTGCTTCTACTGCCGCGACAACCTGCACGGCAAGAAGTACGTGCAGAAGGACGAGAAGCACGTGTGCACCAAGTGCTTCGACAAGATCTGCGCCAACACCTGCGCAGAATGCAGACGCCCCATCGGCGCCGACGCCAAGGTGAAGGAACACTTCCGGGGGGTTTTTTTCACTGGTCACACCCCTCACAAGTCACACCCCTCACAAATTCACACTACTCGCAAAGTCACACCCCTCTCAAGTCACACCCCTCACAAGTCACACCCCTCGCAAAGTCACACCCCTCACAAGTCACACCCCTCTCAAGTCACACCCCTCTCAAGTCACACCCCTCGCAAAGTCCCACCCCTCACAAAGTCACACGCACCTCACAAATTCACACCCCTCACAAGTCACACCCCTCACAAGTCACACCCCTCGCAAAGTCACACCCCTCGCAAATTCACACCCCTCACAAGTCACACCCCTCGCAAAGTCACACCCCGCACACCCCTCGCAAAGTCACACCCCTCGCAAAGTCACAACCCTCACAAATTCACACCCCTCACAAGTCACACCCCTCACAAATTCACACCCCTCACAAATTCACACCCCTCACAAGTCACAACCCTCACAAATTCACACTCCTCACAAGTCACACCCCTCACCGGCCGTACCCAGGGAAAAAATATGTGCATTTTAAGACGTTTGGATATCAAAAATTGGATAACAATAGCTTTAAAACCATGTCAGTTGGCAGTAGCATAAATGATCTGTCAAGCAGTAGGCTAATACATGAGAATCAGGTTAAATGTTGCAATAAATGATCCACACTACAAACTGGAAATACAGAAGAGGCTAAAATGATCACGAAACATCTGAAAATGAATTCTGACGATGTTTAATTAAAGTGTTCAAGTAAAGGGAAATTCACACTACAGACACCATAGAGCGGTGCAGGAATGAGTCCTAAAACCCGGAAGTCCGTTAGCATGTTGGCACTTCCGGTTCCCTGGTCTCGAAGTCAATGGGTTTTTTGAATGGGTTTTGGTTAGATGCCTGAAATAAAGTCTGTGGTTAACACAAGCTTAAAAGGTTTACACGTTTTGGTCTACGACATAAAATACATCAGTAAATACCCCACTCGTGAATTTTGAAGCTTTTAAGTTTCTTTTAAAAACTTCTGCCGATTGCATTTATGCTTCAAAAATCATAATAGTAGTGTTCATTCATGAATATTATCTTGCTTAAAAAAAAACGTGTGAGTATCATAAACTTTTGTTTGCCACAGAGCTTATTTCCTGCAATAATGCCAAATCCAATGGGAAAAACCCATTGGCTTGTTGTCAAGGGAACCCAGGGCGATGCTAACTTCCGGGTTGGCCTACAAAAATACTTCATCCCTGCACCGCTCTATAGCTGTTGAATATCCAATATCTTTCTAACTTAAAAAAAACTATTTTCAAACTACATAAGCTGCTATTGAGATGTGTGATTATTTTTTAATACATCACCACAGCAGCGCTATGCTGCTTACTTTCAGATTTGATGTCAGGATGTCCCTGGCGGGTGTGCATTGTAAAACTTGTTCAACGGTTGGGGTCCTCCACCCACCCGGCCAGCTGCTGAACGTTGGCGAACAAACATCATACAGCCTCTCAACAACAATGTGTGACTGCGCAACAGCACACCTTTTGACTATTTCATGATATATCCTGCTCCAAAACTTTGCCAACATACATATCAACATAATATAGAACGTATTTGTATTTTTGTTTATAATTTGCACCCTAAGAAAGAACATCAATTTTTCGGGTCGAAGTGGTATTTTACACTTGAGAGGCTTGTAAAAGTTCAGGTCCCGTGCGCAAATGGGCGTGGCTTAGCGCCTTTAGCGGACACGCCCCCAGCATCTCAGGGCTGTGAATGCTTATTTTTTCAAAATTTTGAAACCTAATTTTATATACTTGGCAACTTTTTTTAATCATTCAAATTTGGCTGGGTGGTTAATAGTTTGTTTAAAATCTATTTTTGGTAAAACTTGAATATCCTACCTCTTCGGAATACCTCCGATTGAGGTTAAATAACACTAGTTGATTGTGTCACAAGTCAATTGCGAATGCAGTTAATATGAATACAAAAAAAACTACCACTAATAAAAAAGTGATTTTACGTATTCTAATCACTAAATGAAACACTAATCATTAAAATGACATTTGAAAACTAAACTAAAAGTATGACTCTCTGCCGTTGTGCCATTACTGCACTAGCACCTAAAGATAGAAACGCTTGACGCAGAAATGCACATACTAAGTCGCTTTTATTAATACAGAACTGCATGCTACAGAGACTGTACAGCATAAACATTTATTCATTACAAAAACCATTGAAAAGAACAGGAGAAAACAAAGGAAAATAGAAGAGCATAAAGTAGAACAGCAACATCACAGCCGTTGAGGAAACATTCAAACTATTTATCATAAGCATTTTTAATAAACCAGCGATGAGGAAACGGACAGCTTACAGTGGCGTGTCAACTACCATGGCACTGTGGGGATGGACCTCTTGGACAGTTCACTTTTTTTTCATATTTTCTCTTTTCTTTTTTTTTAACAGCCTCTTGCATCAACATCAACATGCCTATGAGTTTCTAGCTACCTACATGTAGTAGTGGACTTAAAAGTGGCAGTTTGAGTTTTTTTGCATTTCATAAGGTTTTTTTATGAACTTCCTAATATACATAATTTGGCCCTTGGTGGGTTTTTTTTATTATACAGTATGATGTTTTGTCTTTTTATTAAGTTTAAATTTTTAATATTTGACAATCTGCTACAAAACACATTTGTTATAGCAACATTTATACTACATACATAGCAACCTATGTAACGTCACAGAAAAGGATGGAGGGGGAAATGAACAGAAGACAACAGAAGAACAAGCTGGCTCTGTGGTGAGAGGAAATTATCACAAAGTTTGGCACGGAAAAAAATCTGTACACGCATCTACAGTCAGAGAGAGGGGGTTGACTGCTGGATTCAAAAGAAGAGGAGAAGAGGACGAAGGGGTTTGGACTTTTAGTTTTTCCGACCAGACACCGGCCCCCCCCCCCCTGGTTCACGGTCTTCTAAGATGGCTTGTCGACGCCAGCTTGGGTGAAATGGAGTCGTTGTGCATACTAAGAGTTCATGAGGTTTTATACACAGCACAGAGGGTGGAGTCCAGCGTTCTCAGCCTTTTTGCCTTCTGAAACCTCCTCATAAAAACAAATCATTCATATAGAAGTCGCTTAGCTTAAGAAAAATATTTGTACAATGTATTAGGAAAAAAAAAAGCCGTAAAAGGGACACGTACAAGATACAACAAGCAAATCTCTAAAGCAATAAATACTACTGATCCTAGCGTTGTGACATTTTCAATTTAAAACCCCAATCTCCCGACCCACCCACCCTCCCCCCCAACTCTAACTCCGCCCCCTCCCTCCCAAAAGGTCATTAACAAAAAAAAAAAAAAGGACAACGCAATGGAACAATGCATATTAAACACAGTAAGCCCCGCCCACCCCATCAAATATTTCTGTACATTTAAACAAGAACAAGTTACATCATCACGATAAAGTTGTCGTTTCTCCGGGAGGGGAAGCTGCTAGCCGGGCCGCCCCCAGGACGTCTCCAATGATTGGTTCGCAAGCTCGTATTTAATACAAATAAAAAAGGAGAACCAACTCTTTCCAGAAAAGGGCTCGCTGAATAACCTAGCCTACCGTCGTGTATATCCGTCTTTTAAAACTATTCTGGGTGAAAGGGGAAACTACGTTATCCTCCGGACACTTAAAACTACACAACAAAACGAAAATCATACACATTTTGGCAGATTCACAAAGCTATGCTTCAGCTCATTGTTATTATTATTTCTTTATAATTATATATATTTTTTTCGATAATGATGGGTCAAATATTGACCAATGAACTTTTTCATAAAACAAAACCCTAAAATTTCAAAGCCACCGTGGCACAGAAACGTTAAAAAAGGAGGCGATGGGGTTCTATAAAAGAGGATAGGAGGAGGGTAGGGCAGACTATTCTATAGACTTGGTGACAAGCGACAGCGGCTGGCTGGCGTTGGCCAGGAGTGGGTGGGGGTGGCACAGCGAGGCAGACGGGCGCGCCAGCGACGAAGACGAAGAGGAGGAGGCCGCCGTCGTCGAGGAGCCCGGCTGCCGTGATGACGAGACGTCGCCGCGCTCCAGCACTCCATTGTGGGAGGAGGTGGACGAGGAGGAGGAGGCGGCGCTGCTGCCACCACCGGAGCCGGGCGTCTTTTCCAGGTGGAGCAAAGATGGGTGCGGTGGCCCGGCGAGAAGATGGTGGTGGAGGTGGTGATGGAGGTGGGGGTGGTGGTGGTGTAGCGGCGGGTGGGCCGGTTTCATAGTCAGTGAGAGCGGTTGCATTTGTTCAGTCTGCTGAGGTCTGGCCTCTTTCGAGGAGGGGGAGGGAGCCACGGAGGAGGGGGAGGAAGGGGGGGAGTCTATCAAACTTCCGTCTGAGGAGGGAGGACTGGCACAGCTACCCTCTCCTTGGATGTAGCGGATGCACTTTTTTTTTCTCCTGAAGGACAAAAGGAAGAGGGGGAGAAAAGAGGGAGAAGTGTTTCAGAAGCGAACCAACCCCCTGGGGTGACACACAACAGTTTGCTGGCTCCAGCAGCGACACCAATGCACCCCTCTTTGTTCCCCGTTACCGGCCAATTGACAACCTTGTTTGTGTTCATTATGTTTCATTTTACAGGTCGACTAGAACCGGGATGCATTGTGGGAAGCCGCTAAGGCCGTGCGCACTGAAGGAAGGTTCTGGAATGGGTTCCTTTCTAGAACCTTCCTTGTTGGAACCAGACGGAATCGGCAGCGAGGAGGAGATGACGGGTGAGGACACTGAACAGGAAAGAAAACACACAACGATGAGGAAGATGATGACCAAGAAGATGAGATCATTCTATTGTAATGTTTGTTTCTTTCTCTCCCTCTCTCTCTCTCTCTCTCTTTTTCCCCCACTGAATATTGTGAAATTTCTGTTCAAATCGAAAACCTCGACCGAGTACAGCAACACGAGGTTAGTAAAGTCTCTCTGTCTGCATCTCTCTCTGTATCTATGGCCCTCCTGCGGGGATAGGGGAGTTTGGATTCGAGGCTAAAAGGTCAACAAGATCCACACTACCCTGCATCTGCCCCTAAGACACAAGTGTGTGCGCAGGGGGGTCACGACACCATGTTTGCATTTCTGCTCTGCGGTCGCGACCCCTCTGCCTAGCTGGTGAGCCCCGGGCCAGGCACATGGAGCAGAGCGCCTCCCCCAGCTCCTCGCTCTGGGGGTTGGGAGAGCTGCATTTATCTCTACTACCGTGTTTCAGATTCTGGTTATATCTGGGGTAGGAGGAGAGAGAGTGTGTGTGTGTGTGTGTGTGTGTGTGGGGGGGGGGGGCATCTCTCCCCCTTGCCCTCCCTATCTATAGGGAGGGCCCTGACCCTGGATCTGACCCTACCGTCTCAACTCCCTGTTCCATCACTCGGATGCCCTGAAGGCCCTGGCATGATTAAGAGCCTCCCTTCTTTGGAGCAGCAGAGCACAACTACCGGGGCTGTGTTGTGTTTGTGTGTTTTTTTGTTGCTCTGTGAATTGGACAGATCTTTATTTATTTTTTGGGTTAGAGTTACGGTTAGGGCCTGTTTCTTAAGTCATACCCCTGCCTGCTCTTCAGGAAGTCAAAAGTCAAAAACACAAAGACCAAGAGGAGAATAAATGGAGGGAGCCGATTGGTCAAATAGAGAAAATCAGTTGGAATAAATGGACCAATAGGAGAGCATGCTTAAAGGTGGAGGGTGGAAACCATGCATTCATCGTCATCATCGTCATCATCATCATCATCATCACCACCACAAGAACAACAACAGGACAACACTGGAGACCAGAGAGCAGTCAGGAATAAGTCAAAACAAGGAGAAGTCAGGGGAAGTGGGTTTGGCTTTGAAGTGCGCCGTAACCCTTTCCTGTGTTGCTCCAGTATTGATCGCGACCGGCTATCAATTTGCTACGACTAGCCGCACATCTTGTTCCGTGGCGTGTTACAAGCCATAACTGTCCGTCAAACTGCTACAAATGAGCTAATATCCATTTTTTAACGGCCATATTGATTCATGGTATGTGCCTGTGCTCGATATTGATTGGCCATCCTCTGGGGGAATTAGCCCAGATGCGTGGTGGAGCAACGCGGAGCGGAGAGAGATCTCTTAACCTCTCCGCTGAATTATCACCCCACCGCTCCAGAGCCCTGCTCTCATGATCTGCTCTGATTGCTTCAGGAATACATCAATCCTAATGCGCTCCCATCCCATGTGCTCCTGTCTACAAGCCCTGAGAGCTGCTGCACACATCCGTGCATACAGGATCCTTCCTTCAAATATGCTGTAAATACCATCCCAGGAGTGCGGATGAGCCGTTACCGGCTAAGAGCATTGTGGAATTTTGGCATCTTATGCTACATTGTCTACCTTGGTCTTATTTGACTTTTATGAACTACTGTAGTCCGATCAACATTCCTAAAATAGTGTTTGATCTCAATGGGACATCGGAGGTCATTAAAGTAGGACAACAACCGCTAGTGATGAGTATGAGGCAGCAGGATACCAGACGATGTGTTGCTGATGGGGGATGGCGGTGATGTAAGGAGGGACTTGAGACACAGAGAAGGGTATTACTTAGCAGAAACAAATACCTACCATGAAAATATTTCCAATTCAAAGACTGCTTGTGTCAGAACAGAGAGACAACAGGTAGGGACTAAGTAAGGGTTATCAGAGAGGAGTTTGGAGGAAGAGGAGGTGGAGAAGGAGGAGGAGGAAGAGGGCATAGAGAAGAGTGTCACTGAAAAGCCCGGAAGAGAAATCTGGGCCAGACAAAGTTACATACGGGTGCCCACTGAGGACACACATGACAGGCAATACAGCAGCCACAAGGACCGGATGGGTAGGAAGTGGATTTCTGTTTTTGGTAAATACAAATCACTAATCTCCTGATGTTCTTCAGATATTTTACCCATAATAGTCAGATTCAAACCAAACACTAAACTCACAGCTGAGAGACGGCACCGTGTCTGTTGCCATACAAACCATGCCAAGGGACATCTCCAACTGCAGCCGACTGGAAGGTGGAAAAAACGCTACGTGGCGCCGTCTCGGCGTGCTGACCTTAGTGTTTGGTTGCTCTTCAACAAATAATCAATTTCCTACCGCTGTGCTTTGAACCCTGTTCTAAAGAGGGAACATTGGTTCTCAAGTAATTTGGAGCAGGAAACTCCTCAGTAAGACAAGGGTTGAGGGGGGGGGGGGCAGAGGAATGTTTCAACTGTTAACACATTGAAGGAAGAAGAATCTGTGCAAAGTGAGGAGAAGGAGCTGATTGTTATGGGGGTTGAAGTGCTTCTCCCCCCCATGGCTAGGCCAGGAGTTATACCTGCACGGTTTGCACCATAAACTCAGCTGGTCAAGCCCGAACAAGGCACGACACTTCTTTGGGGTATTTGCATCTGTTAGCCGAAGAGGTAGACACAAACGTACACAGAGACAAAAAAAATGGACACGTCATTGCACAGACAAAAACAACTAGCCAGGGCGTAGGTTTACGCTGGCTAACCATGGGATGTCCTCCACAAGAGACCAAGCCATCACCCTCCAGAGATCCTCCAAGCCTTAACCAGCCAGTTTCCAGACCCCCTTCAACCTTTTAAAGAGTCAATTTAAAATCTTAAAAATACTCCCCAAAACAAAATGTTTATAATCTGTATGACTGCCGCTAGACAGCATTCATACAGTTTATACTTTGAGTAATTTACTGTTTGAATGCCCTTCTTCCCAAACAGACACATGTAGAGGAGGATGCGTGAAGGTGCGTGGCTAGAATGGCGAGGCGGGGCTGGAGGAAACTGACAGGTGAGTGTACACCTGTTGGGTTGGGACAGGCTCAGAGGGGGCGGAGGGAAGGCAGCGACAGAGACAGGAGGAGGAGGAGGTCCCAGTGGTGTGATTACCCAGCCTTCACCTGGCCCTGGCCTGTGCACACACCATACACACCTGCACGGGCCACACCAGTTATTCTGTTGGTCGAGCCCAAAACGCGCTCGACACTTCTTGGGAGCGCTCAGGTCTGATGCGGCGACAGGGAAGAGAGGGAAGGAAGCCAAAGGCAGAGAGGTAGAATAGAACCAAAACGTCAAACGACAAAAAAAAAAAGAAGAGAAGTAAGACAACGGTGATCCGTGAAGCTTAGCTAAGGCTTACTGTGCTAGCAAACCACCCAGTTAAAAGATGCAAGCCATTCTTAAGTATGCTTTTAAAAGTAGGCACACAGCTGTCTTAATAGGCGACTGTTAATGTGTTTCAGACAGTTCAATGAAAATGCATTCTCGTGGGACAAGTTGGAAATCACATGCCCCTTTGTGTTTATCATCGTATTATTTTAGAAGGACAAGAGGAAAGGTGTTAGCTTTAAGCAGCAATAGCTCTTTGTTAGGGCAGTAAAGGGGGCATGTTAGCTATAGCATAGGGAAACTCAGTGTTGTAGGAAAAGCTCAGACTTAATGCTCAGACCTAGCATCACACAAATAAAGACCCAATCCATTCCTGCCGGAAAATGTTAAAAAAACTACTTTATTTTAATCTGCTCCCAGCAAGTGACACTTTGAGCAGTGTCGAGGTTAAAGAGTAAAACAAAAACGCTAAAATGAAACGACAAAAAGCACCATCTGTGGTGAAACACGGGTTACTGCAGGCAACAAACGTTTCCTGAATAGCTCAAATCTGTACCAGGTGATCTCAATTGGCACCCATTTGAGCCAATCAGAAACAGAGTAGCGTTAGGCAGTGTTTCGCCATCTAGGGGGCGCTGTCCCAGAGGTTTGATCATAACCATTGATTACTCGTAAACATCGACTTGGATTGGACAGCTGTTTGAGTGTTGGTGTGGTCTAAGTAGAGGCTGTGTCAGCAGGATGGGAAACGGTGGGCCAATCTGATGCTGGCCTGTAGAAGAGGCACTAGCATGGCTGGTAGATTAAGGAGGTTTACTGTTACGTTACACACCCCTTGGGTTGTACTGCGGTGTGAGCACTGAGCTTTAAGAGTTCAGGTGCTCACAGGTCATGTTCCCATAGGAGGACATGTGTCAAGCCAAATGACTCCATCATAACAACACGCAGATAATGCCGTAAAGCAAATAAATGTACTTTAGTGCCAAATAAAAGATAGCAAACACATTTTAAGAGAAGTAAAGCAGCAAACAGATCAAAAATGTAAAAAAAAAATTAAGTATATAATTTAAGCTTGCTTTTTATCGGTTTTTGCACATACAAAGATAGATGAAAAAAAATGCATAAAAATGTTTAAAAGGTGATGAAGGAATAAATCAATGAAACCAGTTAGTAATTTAATACTCAAAATGACATTAGCACCTGTAATCGGAGGGAGTGAAAGGCAAGGGTTTGGAAAATATTCTCTGTGTTCTGAAACAAAAAAAGAACAGATAGAAAGGCCTTCAAGTAGGGCTCCGTCACCAACACGAGCGCAAAATACACAACAAATCAGCATTTAACGCTTTTTTTTAAAGCTCCACAGTTTCCTGGCAGGCAGCTAGCTTAGGGATTAGAAAGCAGTAGTTAGCTATTTCTTACAACTTGGCACTCAAACATGTTCCGTGCTATTTCACGTTGGCATTTTAAATGTGTGTTTTTTTTACTGGCCAATGTTTCTGTGCACATAAATAAATGCTTAAATATTTAAAACAAATGTGTATATTGCGCTGCAATATCTGCTTCTACGGTTGGTCCTAACAATAACAAGGCACATTGATGGATTTGCTTTTCATTTATTCACCATCTCAGTCCATCAATATGACTTTTAGAGTAAGACCACTGTTTTCTGTGATGGAGAAACGTATTGATCTAAAGCTTAGCGTAGATAAGGGCATGATAATAATTCATAAATATACTAAAGCTGGGTTGTTAATGGAGTTGACAGTACAGCATTGACGTTATTGTGATGTGGTGCAGGCATTATGAGCTGTCTGTTAATCAATACACATAATTAATATGATACAGAACTATACAGTCAAAGCCTAACCTTTACTTTCTTCAACAGTAAGTTATTTTCCTGCTTGAGGTTTGGTAATTCCATCATTTGAAGGGAATTAAGAACTAATTCGTAATGAATGACTAGCTAATGATCACCTAGCTGCCAGGAAATTGCGGACCCTTAAAATGAAGCGTTGCGTTTAATTATCCTTGTCATCTCACAATATGATCATAGGAATAACATGGATAAACAAAGATGAGCAAACCTCCTTAATTTAAAACGTGGAAGATTTTTTTTCTTTTCATGTGGACTCACAAGAGCATGCACAGAAGCAAGCAAGGGGGGCAGTGCCACAAACACACACACAGCAGACGCATGCACAGGCACACACAGGTGTGGTCTCTCTGCAGGGTTCAGGCGTTACACGGTAGAGCCACCCTGCACACAGGGCCGGAGACACAACAGTCTCCAGACACGCATCCCTCAGGCATGAGGCTGGGGGTTAAGGGGGACGGGGGATACAAAATGGACAGGGGGGAGGCGGGGTGCTTGTGGGATGGGAGGGGTGGGGGGTCATGCATATTCATTTATTAGCTGGGCAAGGAGGAGTAACAAGGATGGGGAGGGGGCGGTGGTTACAAGCAATACTAATAATTTTAAATGTAACATGTGAGAAGCATAACTGGCTACAAACCAAACATAACAAGCCAGGCAGAATGACATGGGATGAGAGAGGGGCCCGGTCGGGGCGTTAGCTGGGTGTAAATGTGAAGGGCTGTACATGATGGGCGAGGCTAAGATGGGAGATAATTGAGTTCACTTACCGTTGCCCTCAGCCTGCTGCTTTTCCCTTTTCCTCTTCTTCTTTTTCCCCTGTTGGTTACCCGCCAAAAAAATAGAAAGAAAAGGCAAATAGACACGGACAGGAACCTTAGTTATTATATTGCACAGAATAGGGCTTATCTTTCAGTTTACTTATTCATTCACCCTGCGCTTCGCAGTACAACACTGTAGACCACAACCGTCAGCCTCCCTCTCTCTCTCTCTCTCTTCACTCCCTCTCTTCTTTTGTCTCTACGTTCCTGTGTGTTGCAGAACATCAAGGAGCTCTGAGACGTATTGGAAAAGACACACTTGTGATTCTGATCTGAATCTGTGTTTTCTTTCCAGCCCCACTTCTCTCTGCACTGGTTAAATGGAAGACTTCAACCCGCACGATACAAAACACATCCATCCATCCATGTTGAGGTTGAGGTACACCTATGTGCTGTACCATTACTCTGGTATGGATGACTGTAGGAGCTGATTGTGTTGCATCTGTCCCAACTGTTACTACTGATTTACATTGAAGTCCTCCCAGCACCATGTTATTTTCGGTTATTGATATGCTGTATTCAGCCTCATTTAGGTTGAATGTATATATGTATTAAAATGTGTTAATGCCATTCTTGGAAGATCAGCCCAATTGGGCTAAGAGGCTAAGGCTAATTTCTTGTGCTCTTTTCTTTGTGTTGTGTGTGCGCAGGGTGGAGTATGTGACGGTACGCTGATTGCCACCTCTTCGTATCAAAACGTCATGGGAGAACCAGAGAGAGAACCAGGTAGGCTCAGTAGTTTAATATTTGTCCTTGACATGCAGGAGGGAGAAACAGAAGGAGGGGGGGGCAGAGGAGAGGCGGTGAGAAGAGAGAGGAGGGGGGGGGGGGGGTGGGGGGGAGGAAGGGAGAGGCGTTTACGACTTGTAAACTTAAAAACTTACATAGTTGTCTCGTGCTGACCAGCCCGGGTACAACTGCATGTGCAGCTGCCGTTCCTTCCTGGCCAGCTCATAGTATTTCGCCTGCTCCTCCCGCGATAGGGCGTGCCACTAAGGGAGAGAGAGAGAGAGAGAGAGAGAGAGAGAGAGAGAGAGAGAGAGAGAGAGAGAGAGAGAGAGAGAGAGAGAGAGAGATCCCAATGAAGACTCATAGGTTTCTAGTTACTCATTCAGTCATTTAGCGAAAGCCTACAGGGTGGGGGTTGGAACCCAGTGCCTTTGGGCTGGTGAGTCAAATACCCTAGCCTGACCCGGCCTCCTCACGGTCGCAGCATGCCTGATGTTGAGCTCTAGGCTGTCAGTGTGCGTTTAGCAGGACAATCATAAGGTTACAGACATAACGTTAATCGCCGTCATTGTCCCACTAAACGCACACCCACAGCAGCGAGCTAAATATCGGGCAGACGCACGGTCCCTGGGCAATGGTTTTGGTGATGGCTGCATGTCTCACCCTCCGGCCCAGGATCTGGTTGATGGCAGCACTCTCCTTCAGCGTGCACTCGGCCACCACCTTGGCCCTCATCTCCTTCATGTAAAGCATGAAGGCATTCAGAGGCTTCTTGATGTGGGGCTGCTTCTTCTTCTCCTCCTCCTTCTTGGCGTCTGAGTGTTTCCTGTGTGGGGGGGTGGGGGGTGGAGAGAGGTAAGGAACAGAGGGCTTGGAGAGATGTGTGTATGTGTAGGTGTAGTTTATCTCAGGAGGGAGTCCGGAGAGAGGGGGAAGGAGGTATGAAGAAAGGAGGAGTAGAGGGGAGAAGGTAGGGATGGACTCACAAGTACTCAACTTCAACGTCAGAATTTCTTGACTGTTAAGAGTATTACATTTTTTTAATATGACACCTTGTTATGATGAGCAAAAAATATCGACTTAATTTCAATTGCACTCGTTTCCTGCTGTTGACTAATGATGTAAAAGCATTAGATATTCTTACGTTAGCATTTTTTTGTTTGGCGATTACTTCAGATGCCCATCCCTAATAGTATGGTGAGGAGGAGGAGAGGGAGGAGGAGTGACAGGGGAGGAGGAGGAGGAGGAGGAGGAGGAGGAGGACGAGGACGAGGACGAGGAGGCGCGGCTGACTTACGAGCTGTTGAGGGAGCTGATGTCGCTGTGGGAGGACTCCTGCTTGACGTTGGGCGTGACGATGGCAGGGTGGGGGATACCCGTGGTGTGCAAACTGTGGTGGGGGGGCACCATGTGGGGGGGGA